>CM077444.1:19519099-19774176 GCA_039654765.1 Mylopharyngodon piceus
TACCATCGTGGTGAAGAGTAGTGCCTGTGGTTAGGTCAAGAATGGGCTGCGAAACTTCAAGGTTATATATGCTGCGTGTTGATTAACAGTTCATGCGAGTAAATAGTGATAGTCTCTTTGATGGTTACATTAACGTATGCTAATGTGCTGTTGCTAACGAACACTTAACCATAAAGATTAGGTGTTAGCTTATTCAATATTTCAATTCAATTGTAATTAGCAAGTTTGTGTAATACAAAATACATTTTTTTAAGTTCTACTAAAATAATTTGAGTTGTTTACTTAAAGGTCCCCATTTTTTAAGATGTAATTTAAGTCTCAGGTGTCACCAGAATGTGTCTGTTAGTTTAAAATACCTCACAGATCATTTATAAATCCATGTTGTAAATACCCATTTCTGACTACAGTCTAGAACAGGCTGTTTTTGCGCATGTGCCTTTAAATGCAAATGAGCTGCTGTGCCCCGCCCCCTATCTACAATCACTCAGATGTCAGTAAATGAAGACTGTTATGTTCACTTTTGCATCCAACAACAAAACATCTCAAACATCTCTGTAGAGACATTGTTGTCGCTACAGCTGCTCGACCGCGGAGAAAATGGCGGACAGCGTACAACTCGCTGAGGACTGAAACCATGGTAATACAGGACTGTCAATCAGCGGCCGTGGGCGGGGCATGAGTAATGTGACGTCACATTACTCAGAGAATCAAAACGGCTTGTCTAATGAGACTGCTTTGGTTTAATGGGGATTTTAAAGGAGTGGATTTTTATTATTGTGGGGTGGTTGTTCACACACTGCTAACACATTTATATCCAAACACCTTGTAAAAGTGGATTTGGCATAATAGGTGACCTTTAAATGTTTTGAGTATTCTGAACTTATCAGGTTTTACAACCACTGCATTAAAATAAGTGAAAAATGAGAAACATTACGTATGGTAAACAATAGTTTTAAGTACAGTGGACTTATTAAATAAATTAAATAAAATTAACATTTTTCAATTTGACTTAATTATTTATAATTATTGTTTACTTTGCTTTACTTAATTTTTTTGAGGTAATCGGCGTCTACAAAAATTGAGTATTCTCAATTTATCAGGTTTTACAGTGTAGATATTGTTGAATAAAGTCATTATTTTATTTTTTTGGTGCACAAGAAATATTCTCGTCGCTTCATAACATTAAGGTTGAACCACTGTAGTCACATGAACTGTTTTAAAGATGTTTTTAGTAGCTTTCTGGGCATTGAAAGTGTTAATTATCTTGCTGGCAGTGCAGGCCTCACTGAGCCATCGGTTTTTATCAAAAATATCTTAATTTGTGTTCTGAAGATGAACGAAGGTCTTACGGGTGTGGAACGACATGAGGGCGAGTAATAAATGACAGAAATTTTCATTTTTGGGTGAACTAACCCTTTAACATGGAAAAATACCCTTTATCGCGTTACTGCGTCGCGTCTGGTTAGGACACGGTGTTATACGCTCAGTGGGGTTTTGAGCAGCAGATATAGTACATTTTGACCATTTAGCTTTGCTAACATAAAATTCTAGGCCATGCAGCCGTTATCAGGCACAATTATTTGACTTTAGTAGGGATAGTAAAGGGATGTGCAGTATCGACTGGTCAATTAGTGTGATCGACTAGTGAGTTTATGTTTTAGTGTTGGTGCTTCTTTACAGAGACATAGTTCTTAAATAATTAAGTGACGCAGTTTCTCTCAAAGAGTTTTGTCTGCTGATAGTAGGCTGTGCTGTAGTCTACATGGTAAAACCCTCTCATCTCTTACTTAATCTAATTTAAAGCAGCACCACTACAGCCATCAAAACACCATACACTGCCTAAAACAATAAATGAAGACACTCAATGTCAGACTTCAAATCGTCTCTTTTGATCACCCAGTGAGTCGGAGATTATTGAAGTGCATCATTCTGCAGCCGCAGTGTGCCGATCTCAATACGAGTCGTTCTTGAGAGGACTTTGATAGTTTTGTACAATAAATGGTTAAAGTTATTTTGCCTGCTTATTTGTTGAATTACCCTATTGAAGAGCTGCGCTTAGTTTCCATATATCCCTGAAGAAACGTGTCTGAATGGGGTTTTGTGGATCTGACGCAGCCTAATTAATTATACAGGGCTCCCTCAACACTGACTAGTCGATTATGATAATTGGTTGTTTTGCACAACCCTAATAGAAAGACAATTGATAAAAAAAAACCTTGAAACAAGATAAACCTGAGAAGCAACACTGGCCAGATTTCATTAAAGGCACAATATGTAAGATTTTTGGATTAAAATATAAAAAAAAAAACACAAGAACACGGTTATATATTTTGTTGACTTGTGTACTTACATTATCCCAGATGTTTTCAACAACGTTTAAATCCAGAGAAATCAGCAATTTTAACCAGTGTAACAGCCCGTGTCATTGCGTCAATGGCGTCATATCCACGTTACCCTCGATTTCCGTTTTTACTTCCGTAGAAACAATGGAAACATCAAAGACGCTTTAATATATATTCCCCCGGTTTCACAGACATGTTTTAACTGAAATCAACTTGTACTGACATATCTTAAAATATGTCAGTGCCATTGTTTTGTCTCAAGATGCACGCCAGTAATGTTTTTTTTCTTTTCTAAGGCACGTTTATAAAAGCTACTTAAATGTCCTAATTAAACTAAGCCCTAATCCTGGCTTAATCTAAGCCCTGTCTGTGAAACCGGGCCTATGTGCCTTATTAGACAGATGAGCAACTGTTTGGATACCTTTATCGACAGAAAACTTTTAGTTTCGTTTAAACTTGAACATTATTAAAAATAAATAGAGAATGACCTGCATTCAGAGCAATTCTCTAGCCTGAATTCAGGTTGTTCTCATCCTCTGAATCCCCTCCCTCTCCTCCCTTCTCCTTTTTGTCTTTACAAACACATCATCCTAATATGTGCTGTATTATGTCTGGACAAGACATCCGCCCATTGCCAGGCTGGAAGGAAGCTACTAGATCATCTTTAGCAGGCCAAGGAGACAAATGTGATTGTAAGCGTCAGTGGAGCGGAGCCATGCTTCAGATCGAAATTCATTTTAGGCTGTGGCTTTCCCTGCATCGCTGGTCTAGACAAACATTCTGTTTCCAAGACTTCTGCTGGGATCTCTCCAAAGCACTGCAGATAATTTCATTACGGATCTGGGGATCAATGTTGCTTTGTGCTCTTTAAATACTGCACTGGTGAACTTGCAGCCTTATTGACTGGCCTTTGTACCATCAATTGTTCATAACAAAGGGTCTTTTTGGTCGCAATCTGGTTGCACAGCTGTCGAAATGTTTCTACGTCGAATTCTTGATGCAATGCTAAACTTCCTGCTGAGTCTGATTACAATGACTGCTATTCACAATCAACTGTAAAATCATGATTTATCAATAAGTTGCATTTAAACTGGATTTAGAAAAAAACATAAACATAAGAACCAGCATACAACGAATAAAAAAGCAAATGTAATAAATACAAAAATAAATATAATTGAATTGATAAATAAATAAATACAAATAATAAAATATATCGGATCAAGAAATTTAAATATAATGGAGGAATAATAAAAAGGATAAATAAATATATGGAATGCTAAGCTTTTTATTTATTCATTTATTATTATTATCATTATTATAAACATCTATTGAAAAACATAGTAACCCTACAATATCTACCTGGGTCGAGTGTTACTTTTAAAATGTATTCCACTAAAGATTACAGAATACATTATGTAAAATGTAATTCAAGGTGAGTAACATAATCTAAATACTTTGAAATACTTTGCCAAACCAGGCAGATTTTTTTGTTTAAAGTCCCCCTGTAGTCAGTAATTTTATTAAAAAACTCATCTTTGATCACCAAAATGACACATTTCCTGTGGGGGGAAAAAAAAAAAATGTCTTCATGTCTTAAAATAGCTTGAATGTAACTGTAAGGGTGACCCTTGCTTCATTTACTATGCGCGGATCTTTGAATATGCTAATTAGCCCCGCCTCCACTCACTCGCATGAGCTCAGAGATCCACGCGGTCAACTTACTGAGGTAAACACTGCACAATGGTATCGTTTTTTACATAACGGTAATTAATATGATTAGCCTTTTGCTTGATTACGTTATCAAACAGCTAATAATGTGCTGCTAATGTTACACAAACCATGTTCCTGTTCTTCATCTCGGAGTCAGACAGCTGTCTTCTAAAAATCAGCATCCTCACAAACGCTTTGAATAACACAGAACGTCAGTGGAGAAAGGCATATCATAACATCATAATATACATTTGTAAAAATTTCACGGTTCTCAGTACCAATTTCAATACCATAGCAAAAACTATTGGAACACAATCCTTTTAAACTATTTTCAAAAAAATTAAATAAATAAATTGATGTTGCCGCAAAGACGTATGTAACAGATTTGTGCGTTAGAGGTAAGAAGACAGGGTCTGATCACACATCAGTCACACAGACCGACGTCTACCAGAGTAAATGACATCTCTTCACCTTGGCTCTCAGCGTCTGCAGATCTGTGTTGAGCGGTGATTGAGTTTAGGCAGTGATCTAGGGCCTGAGGCAGAATCTGATGCCGGAAACACAGACTAAGTCATTGGAGTGGCAGGAGTGCATTGAGGTTCTCAAACATGATTAGGGGTTGGCATCTCCTGGGTTGTTTCACTCTAATCAATTTGATCATTAATGCAACTCCAAAGAGTTTCTCATCATAGAGAATGTTATTTATTTGTCCTGGTTGCCAGGTCCTTGAAAAATAAGTGTGAAGATGAAGGTTGTATGCGGTCGGTGTTCTTGGTAGACAAAACGGCCAATTTGTGTCCCTTTATTAAGGAAGGAACATGCTGTACTTCAGAAATGTCCACCTGATTGCTTCTGTGCAATTTCTAAGTCACAAATTGCTCTCTTGGTCCACTGACTGATATTTTCATTGTGTTCAAACTGAATGAGTGTGTCCAAATATGATTTATAAAAAACAAAAATTGTTTTCAATTTTAAAATGAAAAATACTGGACTTTTCTTTTTTTAAAATGTCAAACCTAAAAAAAAAAAAACAAAAACAAAAAAACAATTAATGATATAATTGTGAAAAGACACTATAAGTAAACTATAAGTAATGTGTTCTTTCATGTTGCAGAATGGGTGGAAAAATCTTGTTTAAGATTGTAGTTTTTTTACTGTAGTGTAGAAGTGTCCTTTTTCTTTTTTTATTCATGTTGATTTCATATTGTTTTTTTAAAAATGTTTATACCATTTTTATACCAGATTTAATTTAATGATTTCAAAGATGTCATGTAGTGTAACAATAATTAATAATAATTATTTTTAAAAAGGTTGAACTATATTTAGGGCTGGAACGACGTGTCGATGTAATCGATTATGCACTGTTTATGTTCATTCTTAAAGGATTAGTTCACTTCTGAATTAAAATTTCCTCATCATTTACTCACCGCCATGTCATCCAACATGTTTATGTCTTTCTTTCTTCAGTCGAAAAGAAATTAAGGGTTTTGAGGAAAACATTCCAGGATTTTTCTCCATATAGTGGAGACTTCAATGGGGATCAACGGTTTGAAGGTCCAAATTGCAGTTTCAATGCAGTGACGTATAGGTGGAAGTACCGATCCAGTGTCTACAAAGCGAACTACTAAGTCAAATGTGTCTACTACAGTGTCTACTCAGTCAAATGCCTTTTACCAAAAAAGGTAAAACGATGTCAGATGATTTTGAAGTTGGAGTAGAAAATGAGATGATTTTTTCGCCCTACCCTACCTTCCGCCTACTTCGCGCGTTACCTTTCCAACGTGATTACATAATGCAGTGGTCTCAAACTCAATTCCGGGCCACAGCTCTGCACAGTTTAGCTCCAACCAGCTCCAACTCACACCTGCTTGGAAGTTTCTAGTAATCCTGAAGACCTTGATTAACTGGTGTGTTTGATTAGGGTTGGAGCAAAACTGTGCAGAGCTGTCATCACAGAGGAGTGCAAGATGAGCATTTGTGGTTAAAAAGTATGTAATTTTTATTTTTTTTTTAGAAAATGACGATGGTTTCTCTAGATAAGACTCTTATTCCTCGTCTGGGATCGTGTAGAGCTCTTTGAAGCTGCACTGAAACTGCAATTTAGACCTTCAACCCGTTGAAACCCAGTGAAGTCCACTATATGGAGAAAAATCCTGGAGTTTTCCTCAAAAACATTTTCTTTTCGACTGAAGAAAGAAAGACATAAACATCTTGGATGATATGGGGGTGAGTAAATTATCAGAAAATTTGAATTCTGAAGTGAACTAATCCTTTAATCTCCTGTCATGTTTCACACAAAACTAAACGGATGCTAATGGCTAGTGTGGAAGTGCTGCTTAATATGAGCCTGCAAGTTTTCAGGACTCACAACCACATCAAAAATGGCGACCATTTCTCCGTCTCCATGAGTAAACTAAACCCGTCATAATTATACAGTTCACTGTGGCTCTCACATTATATGACGTGGCAGATAACTAGTTGTCCAGTGTGGTTCTGTTCGTTTAGTGTGGGTTTGTAGAGAATACAGTTGTGAGTCTTAAAAATGTGCACCATATTACATATATTTTAACTTTTCTTCAATATTAAATGTAGGATTGAATAAATCCATCAGCTACCATTTACATGTTTATATTTCAAAAAACTAATTGGAGTAGAAACATAATAAAGTTAGTATTATAACTTTGTTATTAAAAAACTTCATTGCGTTTAATTTCAGTGTTTGTATACAAAGCAGTTAATTTTAACCTTCAGTATTATAATAATGTAGTACCAGCTGAAACTGATGCCATTAACTGTACCAGATATACAGCTGAGCTCAAAAGTTTACATACCCCTTGCAGAATATGCAAAAATGTTAATCATTTTAACAAAATAAGTATCATGAAAATTGCATGATGTTTTTTTTTTTTTTTTTATTTAGTACTGTCCTAAATAAACTATTTCACATAACAGATCTTTACATAAAGTCCACAAGACAAAAAAATTGCTGAATTTATAAAAATGACCCTGTTCAAAAGTTTACATACCCTTGATTCTTCATACTGTGTGTGGTTACCTGGATGATCTACGACTGTTTGTCTGTTTTGTGATGGTTGTTCATGAGTCCCTTGTTTGTTCTGAGCAGTTAAACTGAGCTCTGTTCTTCAGAAAAATCCTCCAGGTCCTGCAGATTCTTCAGTTTTCCAACATCTTTTGCATATTTGAACCCTTTCCAGCAGTGACTGTATGATTTTGAGATCCATCTTTTCACACTGAGGACAATTGAGAGACTCAAACACAGCTATTAAAAAAGCTGCAAACATTCACTGATGCTCCAGAAGAAAACACAATGCATTAACAGCCTGGGGTGAAAACTTTTAAACAAGAAGATGATGTGCAAGTTTTTCTTATTTTGTTTAAAGATCATATTTTTTTCATTTAGTACTGCCCTTCGGAAGCTGCAAAAAGATACTTGCATGTTTCCCAGAAGACAAAAAAAGTACAATTTATCCTGTTCATCCAATTCAAAAAGTTTACATTCCCGGCTCTTAATGCATCACGTTTCCTTCTGGAGCATCAGTGAATGTTTGCAGCTTTTTTAATAGCTGTGTTTGAGTCCCTCAATTGTCCTCAGTGTGAAAAGATGGATCTCAAAATCATACAGTCACTGCTGGAAAGGGTTCAAATATGCAGAAGATGCTGGAAAATCAAAGAACCTGCAGGACGTGGAAGATTTTTCTGAAGAACAGAGCTCAGTTTAACTGCTCAGAACAAACAAGGGACTCATGAACAACCATCACAAAACAAACAAACAGCCGTAGATCATCCAGGTAACCACACACAGTATTAAGAATCAAGGGTATATAAACTTTTGAACAGGGTCATTTTTATAAATTCAGCTATTCTTTTGTCTTGTGGACTTTGTAAACATCTGTTATGTGAAATAGCTTATTCAGGACAGTACTAAATAAAAAATAACATGCAATTTTCATGATCCTTCTTATTTTGTTAAAATGATTAACATTTTTGCATATTCTGCAAGGGGTATGTACATTTTTGAGCTCAACTGTATATCCAAATTAATCGTTATTACGCACAGAGCTTGAATTTCAGCGTGGGATTGCACATATTGTGTATAATTTTACTAATTTCTGCAAATTTTGTGCCCACACCCAAAGTGCACGAACATAAAGCTTAAACTTATTGCGCTTAAACAGTCAAATACACACAAAATAATGTCAAAATGCGGGTCTTGGCGAGTATTCATGTAAACACAGTCAGTTATGTTTTAAGAGAATGTTAACAGTTGAGAAAGAAAATGCATGTCAAGTCAAGTCACCTTTATTTATATAGCACTTTTTACAATGTAGATTGTGTCAAAGCAGCTTTACATTGATAACTGGTACATTATTTGGCTGCACAGCAGCTATGTAATGGTATAATGGATCCGTGCGTCAGGTCTTAAAGTGACAGCAGCCTAATATACCTGCCGCCGAATTATGAGATAACATTAAAAATATCTATATGGTAGTTTTTCCCCATGGTGTCAATGTCAAAATTGTGGCCAGTGAAAATGTTTAGTGGCTAGTAACTTTGGAAAACCACTAGCCACAAAAGTTATTGTCAAGCCCTGATTTGTATATATGAATTCCATTTCATGTATTTTTTTTTTTTTTATTATTTAAACATTATTGACCCAGTTAGTTTAAAACTTGTCATATTCTTTACAAAAACATACAAATTCAGTGTCTGTACTTTTTCATCAACTGCTGCAATTTTACTCTTGTTTCTGTCATCTTCCTCTAGATAAGCCTGAGAACTACGACGTCTGGTACGAGAGCAAGTTTGAGGAGTGCGACAAGGAGGCCTGTCTTTCCTTCTCTAAAGACATGTTGTGTTCACGGGTCACAGTGGACCACAACTATTACGCCATCTGTCAAAACCTGCTTTCACGATATGCTACGTGGCGGGGCAGCTCCGGTGGACTTCTTCACGACCCCCCGCCACACATAGCCAAAGACGGCCAGCTGGAAGCCCTGTTGGACGAGTGCGCCAACCCCAAAAAGCGGTACGGCCGCTTCCAGGCAGCTAAAGAACTGCGCGATTACTTAACCCAGCTAAGCGGTACCGCTAGGTAATGACCGTCCATGCCTGTCAATGCTCAACGTTCACTTATCAATGTCCGATGATGTCTTCAGGGTTTGGGGATCCCCATTAGACTTACGACAGAAGGTCTCTCTGTAACTCTATTTCAGACCAATCGTCCATCACTACAGTCTGTTATGTGTACATTTTGTTTCTCTTACATTAATCTTTAAATTATTGAAATGTCTTTGGTTCATTGCTTTTATTCAATGGTTTATTTTGCAATAAAGGCAGCGGTGACACTGGGAAAGGCAGCTTGGGAAGCATTAACTCTGTCCAAAACTTTTTAGTGAACGTCTTCTGCCTAATTGATTCACTTACATTCCAGGAAGAATGAGTTTGGCACAAAGCATAATTTTAAGATGGTAGAGAGGATGTGGAAATCTGTACATAATTAGAGCAGATTGGAGGGGAAATGAGTTGGAATTGCTTTGCATATACCAAAGAGTCTGGTTCAATGTAACTCAAACCTCTGAACTAAAAGGCAGAGCCTTTCGCTAAAAATTTAGAATAGTCAAACCGCCAGAATTACCCCAGAGCGGATTCATGAATGTGGTTAGACTTGTTACAAAGATTTGTGTTTGTATTAATCAAGCAAAGTCCAGGGAGGGCCACAATGAATCCAAATTACGTGGCACTATTAAATCAGAGAGGTCCTGGTCTCTAATTGGCCGTTAACTATAAATAATGTACCGGCACATGGTGTGATGCAGCGCTATCAAACTCCTCGACGTGTGAACATGCATCTGGAACTTTCTATCTTTAAAATCCATCTTAACATTTCAATTTCACAGCTCTGCAATTGAATTAATCAAAATTTAATTAAACGTCTCTAACACTTAAGATCATTTAACTTTGAGCCATCCGCCTGCTGTTTTTTCCCCTCTCTGGTTTGATTTTGCACTTGGTGGACCAATGAATTAGATCAGTATGCTAATGAGTATGCGTTAGATAATGAAGTACGTTAGCGCTTGACTGACAGCATCACTCCATTGAGCCTGGATTTTGAAAGCTAGCTAATCACTTTCAACTTGATGCTTTTGCCAGAGCAAATGAATGAAATGAATTAAGATTTTAATCGTTTTATTTCCATGTTTGAGTTCTGGCCGGTCAGGCCCTGAAGAGTCAAAGCAATAAGTGTCGATCAGCCATTATCACTGAAGATCCCTCTGCTCTTGTCAAATCTAAACCGGTGACCGGATGGCCTCTTTGGATGTTGGCACGTGAGAGATTTTTTGCGTGCATAAGTAACTGTCCGCTTTTGTACTGTACTTCTGTTTCAGTTGAGTATTATATCAGCTGTGTCTGATTTTACTGTGCCTTTCATTCAGAAGTTGTATTTACAACTTTTTAGTCTGTTTAAATATTAAATAAATGAGTATATATATATCTCTCTATCTCTATATATATACTTCCAGTGTCTGTTTTATTTTTGATGTCATATTGCTTTGAATCTCATTGATTTAGTCTAGAATTTGTAGAGAAATTTAGGCATTTGGACATTCTTGATTACAATTGTTTGTTAACGATTACATTTGATAGCAACAGTGTACCTAAACTGAGGGGTTCCTGCATTTTTCTGGACTTATTAATATATTCAAGGAACAGATGTGGGTGTCTTTACTGACATGTTCGTTTAAAGGCTGACTTGTAAGCTCAGTTCCAAAACGTAGTGAGCCGACTTGCTGTCTACTACCTAGGTAACATCCTAACCCAAATTAAACTGACGGTAGCCAAAAAGAAACTCATACAGCTTTGGAGCAACATAAGGGTGAGTAAATGATGACAGAATTTTCATTTTTGGGTGAACTTTTAAGTGACTGACTTTTAATCAGCAGAAACTCAAATGCGGCGCACAGGATACGTGATTTTTTTTTTATTTATTCCAATTTCAATTTATAATGATAGCTATGCACTAAAAATGTGTAGACGCTTTTTCAAATAGATTGACATACTTTATTGTTAAAGGGATAGTTCACCCAAAATTTACAGTTATCCCATGATTTACTCACATTCAAGCCATCCTAGGTGTATATGACTATCTTTTTTCAGACGAACACAATCGGGTTAGGGTATGGGTTAGGATTTTGAAGCCAAAAAAAAGCATCCATTCATAATAAAAATAATCCATACGGCTTCAGGGGGTTAATAAAGGCCTTCTGAAGTGAAGCGATGGGTTTTTGTAAGAAAAATATCCATATTTAAAACATTATTAACTATAATAACTAGCTTCCGGCAGACGACCATACGCATCGATTTGTGGCGGAAGAGTAGAGTAATCTCTGACCTGACACATGACGTAATGACGAACGTGGAAGCGCAGAGGATAGAGCAAAACAAAACACCGGTCACGAATTATAAGTCTAAAATGATCATTTTTAAAGAGAAATGTCGAAAGATTTCGATAGAAGAGGAGCTTGAGTTTGTTGCACAGCTCTATTTTTTTTAACCGTGACAGTCGTCTAAGCTTACGATACTCCTACATCTTGCGTCATACATCGCGTCAGGGTTGACATGCGCAGAATGCGTATGTCCGTCTGCCAGAAGCTAGTTATTTGAATTTATAAAGTTTTAAATATGGATATTATTCTTACAAAAACCCATCGCTTAGTTTTGCCTTTATTAACCCCCTGGAGCCATATGGATATTTTTTTATTTTTTTATTTATTTTTTATATAATGGATGGAAGAACTTTTTTGGACTTCTAAATATGGCCCCCCATTCACTACCATTATAAAGCTTGGAAGAGCAAGGATATTTTTAAATATATCTCCTATTGTGTTTGTCTGAAAGAAGATAGTCATATACACCTAGGATGGCTTGAGGGTGAGTAAATCATGGGATCATTTTCATTTTTGGGTGAACTATCCCTTATATACTTCAAGCAAAATCGAAGAATAAACTGGTGACTTCATTTTAAACAAAATTAGGCCAAAAAGGAATTTGTTTGGAGTTTTGAAAAGGCTTGCTAAAGCGAACTTTCTGGAAAAGTTCGCTCCAACTGATACACATTTTCAATCTACCACTGTATCTGTGGTGATAATCGGTAGGTGTGTGCTGAGCTCCGCCGCCTTTGAGGTGAAAATGTGCGTTCATGCCATGTAGAACTCGTAATTACAACTTGTAAACTCTGAATTTTATTAGAGCTCCCACTTGTACCACATGACCACTGTACCACCTGACAGCCCATCGGATAATCTTCAACATATTTGCTCTTAAACATTAGTTTTGGATTGATCTATTTTTAGAGTTTACACTGAAAAAAATGTTGTTTTATAAGGGAAGTCAAGGACAATTAAACGACTGGTATGATTCAGTTTATGGCACTTCTCATTCATTTCTATGGTGTCCGCAATCAGTGATTGACTGTCGCACAACTCAAGGCGTCAAGGCTGTAATGTGATTGGTTATCAAGGCACACGTGATCCAAGTTAGCCGTTACGCTTTCTCCAATGGTAGAGCCACGGACCCTTGTATCTCCCAATAAGACCATCTCTGAGTATTCTCTGGTTCATTTCTTCTATCCAATCCATCGTAGAAACAAAGCTTTTTGAAACTTTGAATAAACCAATTGCTTTGCAAAGTAATCCACTGTTTCAAAGCGCTTGATACGCCACACTCTGGTGGGAACGGTGTAAATGCAACAAAAACTCAGAAAAACACCTTTTACAAACCAATTGAAAGTGTTTTATTGAAAGTGTAATTAAACACAATCATCTAAGACAAATGTTAAGTGTTTGTATAATATGTATTAATTGTTTAAACAGGCCAGTAAGAGACTATTATCTACAACTCTTCCTTTTTATTATACAAATGTGTCATTAAAAAAATGTCTCGAGATCAGATAAAAACCACAAAGACACTGGTTCATGGGTTCACAGAGATCACCCCCTAACAGCAAAAGTATTGAAATTTTGAAACGTTTACTGAAATCATGTGACTTTGTTCCAAATTGAGCCCTCGCGATCTTCCTCTGTATCCACACTTTCGTGATGTAGAAATCTGCTGTGGAGCTCGCGGGCTACGCATCGAGGACACATATCAGCCACAAAGGGGGCACTCGTGAGCACCCTTCTAAAACCGAGAACGACAAATGTGGACTTAACGGAAACGCAAGTGATTCACAAAGGTTTCGAAGCTCCAGGAAGCAGTGTTTCGAAAGCGCCCATCACACCAAATGTTTTGACTTGCACTTTGGGAGTTTGTCTATGTCTTCAAATACTGTCTCAAGACATACTTTAAGATTTGAAAGGGGGGAAAAAAAAAAAATGGTAACACTTTGAAATGGGAAACATTCACTATTAACTATGACTTTTGCCTCAATAAACTCTTAATTACTGCTTATTAATAGTTCGTAAGGTAGTTATGTTTAGGTATTGGTAGGATTAAGGGATGTAGAATATGGTCATGCAGAATAAGACATTAATATGTGCTTTATAAGTACTAATAAACAACCAATATGCAGGCTAATAAACAACTAGTTAAAAGTGAGAATTGTTCCCCATACTAAAGTGTTACCAAAAATGTCCTTATTCAAGGACATTCCTTATACAGTTTCCTTATTCAAGATCTGAGGCAAATTATTCTATGCCACTTGCATTAATCAAAATGTCACTCAAAATGATATTCAAACCCAAATTAATCCATTTTAATACTATACTAAACACATAATAAGTAGGTTACCTGAGATAGCTGTCAGCCGCAACGTTGTAGAAATAGAAACCACTCCAAAAATAGCATACTCCACTCATCCCATATCGCTGTCTCCGGTGATTGTTTTTCTTATCACATGTCACTGCTAGGAAACATCTATACTGTTATACATTCCTAGAGCATATGTGAAATTCTGTTTAAAATAATTCAAAATCAAAAGTTTTCTGCCACCCTTCCTCCAGGAGGGCGGCCAGATCTGACTTTGCCCAGGAACGGGCCACCTCCCCCGGTATGGTCGCAATGAAGACCTCCTTTTCCGTTCATATGTGGACTGGAGGAAAATCCTCCAGGGCACTCAATGCACTCTCTCTGGCCTTGTCACTCCCCACGAGCCCCTGGAAGTACACCAACTTCCAGTCATCCATCACCGCAGTGGAAATTGAATTATGCCCACAAAGGTGCATCATAGCCGGCCTTGTCACGCCACTTGAGTCCTGGAAGTACAACCACTTGCAAAAATATTCCTCTGATCCTGGGCCAAAATCTGAAGTCTTTGATTGACACGTTAATGACAACTGAGATCCCACAGTGCGACATGGGTTACAGCGGGGATCATTTTTATACAGTCTGACATGCAACAGTCGTAAAGGACTATTATAAATCGTACAGTGCGCACCTGGCTTAACATCATTAATTACATTAGACAAGACCTTTTTCCCCCCTTTTTTTAATGTTACATGTACACAATGGGCTTAGCATTTGATATCAGCTTTCCCCCTTAAGTTTACCAAGTTCTACATCCAAATGTTCTGCTCTTCTGGACAGCTGTTGGGGATGAGAAACTCTGGCAAATGTGAAGCATATTCGGACTGAAATGAGTCCCTGTGCTGCAGCTAAGAGAGTCTGACAGCTATTAAGATCAGCTTCATTACTACTGCAGCGGCTCCTCTGATAGCAATCAGCATTTCAGAAGTTGTGTGTATGTTCAAAGATGTTTCACTGGCTAAAAGAATTACATGATCCCCTGAGCCAAAACACATTTCAGACTCAATGCATATAGGGTGGAACTGCTAAGTGGCTAAATTATGTGTTTGTACGTGTGTGAGATGTGGACGTACTGTAACTGTCTGCCAGTCTATAATTATGCCTCTCTGTTTTGACAAACACATTGTTGTCGGTATTCATCATAACACAGACACTCAGACACAAATTGTCTTCTTAAAGTGCTTTATGGAGCAGAATAATTCCAATAGTGTGCGCTTACAGGGGAACACTGCAGGAAATGAATCTGACTCCAGGGGCCCGTACCATCCTCATTTGTTGAAATAAACACGAGCCTGAACCGACTCGGGACCGAGTGTCTTTATCGACAGAGCACAGGAGGAGAGGAAGCTTAAAAACTCCTGCCGTCTCCCATGAGTTGAATACGGTATCTCATTCAGAAATCTTCTTAGGGCTCCTTAAATATGATCTGTGGTGTATGATCAAACTCAGATATCACACTAACTGATCTCATTCAGGCATTTTTTAACATTGCACAACAATGCTGTCTTGAATTTAAATACTGCGTAGGAAGCTTTTCAGAAATAAAGTCTTGTTTCTTGATAGTCTTTGATCTGGAAGCTCATTTCTGATTGGCTGGCTTTATGCAACCTCTGATAGTCAGGGTTCACAGGCTTTTAGAAATCGTGTTTACAAGGGGTGTGTTCAATTCCCTAGTGTGATAGTAGTGTGTAGGGGATGAACATAGTTGTCTTTTGAAGCACAATTTTTTTTAAAGTTAAAGGAGACGTGGTTGATAGGGGTATAATAGTCTCAGCCTCAGACGTCACGCCCACGGACCGTTGACTGAACATCTGATGCATATGGCATACTTAACTGGAAACGCTTCAGGATTTTCGAAGTCTTCATCTTGTTGGTTGAACTCTACAGGATGTCCGGGAGACATGTGTGTCGCATTCTTTAATGGTCCACCTGGAAACAAATGCCATGATGCCAAACCCCCTTGTGGAAAAAGAAAGCCGTCATGTTTACACCTGTGACAATGAGCGTTTATCAGGACCAACTAAACGCTGGATTTTCAAAAGTATGTGAAGTTCACGGGTCCATTGTTGCAGTAAACTTGCACAACGTTCTTGAATGGATAATTTATTAGATGCAAAATAAAAATTATATACTTTTAAACCACAAATGCTCGTCTTGTACTGCTCTGCGATGCGCCACGCATTACGTAGGACGAAAAACTCCATCTCATTTTCTCCTCCAACTTCAAAATCGTCCGACATCATTGTTTTACCTTTTTTTTTGTAAAGGCCGTTTGACTTAGTCTTTGCACATTCACTTTGTAGACACTGGATTGGTACTTCCGCCTACGTCACGCGTGACCTTTCCAACGTGATTACGTAATGCGTGGCGCATCGCAGAGCAGTGCAAGACGAGCATTTGTGGTTAAAAAGTATATCAATTATCATTTATTTTTTTAGAAAATGGCCGATCATTTCACTAGATAAGCTGGGATCGTGTAGAGCTCTTTGAAGCTGCACTGAAACTGACATTTGGACCTTCAACCCGTCGAACCCCAGTGAAGTCCACTATATGGAGAAAAATCCTGGAATGTTTTCCTCAAAAACCTTCATTTCTTTTCGACTGAAAAAAGAAAGACATAAACATCTTGGATGACATGGGGGTGAGTAAATTATCAGGAAATTTGAATTCTGAATTGAACTAATCATTTAATAACAAAAAATATTAATTATTAATAATTTCAACTCCTTTATTAGAAGCAGCTCACACTAATTTAGAGTATAACAACAGCCATAGCTAGTTTAAAAAACAAAAAAAGAAAGAAAGAAAAAAACAACAATAAAAAGACACGTTTTAAGGGTTAATAATAAAAGACTTTTGTAAAACCACAGAGATTAAAGGGCCTTTTTATTTATGTTTTCAGATGCATCCGGTTTTATTTACTGTATGTCACACTTGGCAAACCTTGAGCAGATTTATGTCTGAGAGGTTCTAATACAGCGCAAAGAATCTTGGGAGCGAAATGTCCATTAGTTGAACCATACAAAAAAACATTCATTATGATAGGGCCCTTTGACGTATTTATTTCTTTACTTTGATTTGGAACAACTCTACAGGCTGCTGTGATTGTTCTCCCTTCAAAGTGCCCTGTGTAGGCAATATTTACAGTATGCTATTTAGAATGCACTTGAAAGAGTACTAGACTACATTAGAGGAACCAAAGTCCAGATTTGCAAAGTGATAAAGTATGTTTGAAAGATAATGTTTAGTATCTTAGTTTAGTTTGAGGCACTTGAGCACAACTGTCCTTTTCACTTACGTGTTATAAGTGTCAAATAATAGTTTAACAGTTTAATAAGTACATATTACCTTGTACAGGCAGAAATTGATTACATTTTGATTATTTTGATTAACACATTTTCACTATTTTCCTGAGTGTTTTATGTATAACTCAGATGACACTGCTATGTGATTATTTGTATTTGTTGGCAGTGTTAATTTTGACAGCAAATTTTGATTTAGTTTTAGTCATAGTCTTTTGACCAAAATGCCATATTTTAGTCATCTGAATTGTTTTAGTTTTAGTCTAGTTTTAGTCAACTAAATATCATACGATTTTAGAACGAATTGTAAAATCGAATGATTTTTAATTGTAATGCATCAATTAAGCATTTCTCTAAAATTTCCCAACTCCTGGAGAAAACATCTATTAACCTGTTAATGTGAATGATATTAAGGTTTGAACATGCAATAAAGACAGATTTAACTGCTGTGACATATAACATGCCTTTATTTATAGTAAAATAAAATCCACTTCTCATAAAGAAACAAGAACATGGTCTTTTCAGTTAATGATATATGCATTCTTTATAACAACTTGCACAACATTCTTCATTTTTTGAAGCAGACATATTTATTTGTATAAATTAAACAGATCAATCCTTATTAAAGCTATTAAGGTTATTCAGTCAAGAACACTGAGTGATTTTCTCTTTTCCTTTTGTTATTTGATTAACATTAATGTCATACAGCTACAGATTTATGAGGCTACTGTCACTTTAAGGCTGAATGCACGGATCTCAAAACACATCCGATATTCTCCCAACTGTTTACATTCACTTAATTTCATCTGATATTCTCCCAACTTTACGTGAATACTTGCCAAAAATGGTACATTTTTTTGACATAATTTTCTGTATTTGTCCGTTCAAGCTCGAAAAGATGCAAAAGAGAGCTCAATTCAGTATCTGTGTGCTTTCTGAGAGGCGGCTTTCTGTGTGTGCACAGAAAACTGGACTGAATTGAGCTCTCTTTCTTGTCATCACGCTTTTCGCATTTATCCATATGTCTGCTCGTCTCTTTACATTTACATTTTTGAACATTTCACAAGACACGCAGCAAATGTATGCAAATTTATGTAGATCAGCACGCAGGACATTTCTGACTGGATCACTTCCCAAATCGCCCCTCCCTAACATTTTTGCCTTGTTTTTACTCGTTGACGAAAATGAATAGATATTCATCATAGTTTTTGTCATTCAAAACTGTTTTTTATTTAGTTATTGTTTTGTTTTCGTCAGTGAAAAAATGTTGACGAAAGGGATGATGAAAATGATTCGTCAATACACCACTGCAATGTGGTGTATTACTGGTGTTATCAACTGTTTCAAACGAAGCGCCCCTAAATCACTCGTATTTCTGTCTAAGTAGGCAGTTCTTGGCCAAAATAATCTACAAAGTGGACCAGCCTTCATGCCAACAGTCAAAAGCTGGTTTGCCGGCCATATGATTTGCACCGCTGTAAATGTTCTGCTTGTCATTTGATCTCACCCCAGCAATAACGGCAGGGCAACTCAAATCTCCCACCTCTGAATCACGTCTTTCTCGCTTATCGGTGGAAGTACTTTAAATAAGAAGCATGCTGGGAAGGTTCTGGGATATGTTATCTTAATCTGAACATAACTCCAGCTTTGCCTGTCAGAAAGCAGGGCTTGTGTTAAGGCCCAGATATCTCATTTAGACCAGAAAGTGAGAAACCTCCCTGGCTTCCATTACGGAGCCAGAACGGAAAGAAAAATGAACAGTGACAAAAGGAAATGTTCCCAGCTCACCGTTGCTCTGCTAACTTGATAAAAAGTCTATTTAGTGCTTGTCAGGCTGAGCCAGAGAAAGAGAGAAAGTGTCTGTGCATTGGAGAGAGAGCGTTTTTAGAGAAGTCTGGGTGTATTTGTTGGGAAATAACTTTGGCCAGCATATTCAGGAAAGGTTGTGATGTTTGTCAGGGCTGGTAAGGAGAATTTACTCTGAGGTTCTAGTCTAAATCCATCTATGTATGTGTTTTGGCAGTGCATAAGGTCTTGTGGTCTAACAGAGGGTATACAGTAGTTGATGGGGTGGCATACCTAGCAAGTGGTAAAATGATTGCTTGTGTAAATGATCTATCCTGTTGAAAGGTTAGGGTCAAATAAAGCATGAAAGCTGTTTTTAATGGCCATCTTTAAAGTGAAGCTGATGATGACATCCAAAGTATTTCATATATGGAGGCTAAAAGCATAAAATAAAAGTTCTGTATGTAGTGAGCTGCTCACCTGCAACCTTTTTGGCACTATAGGCTTCCGAACACTTCCAAACAGTCGGCAACAAAACTAGATTTGCGCATGTTATGAAGAAGACTTGAGTAGTGCTTGTCAATGCCAAATGTCAAAAAGTCAAAAGAGCGTTTTAATATTCTGGCACAAGGTATGGCTTGACTTCTTCTTTCAAAGTAATTCTAGCATACCTTTCCTCAACAAGCCATATGAGTTTTTATTTGTATTTGGTAGAATTTGTGTCTGTAACACAAACCGGACAAGTTGTTATTTGTAAAGATTTCAAACAAACTTCTAACTCAAAGTATGAGCGTCACTAATTACACAGCCATATAAGACTATTTTGCAAAAAAAAAAAAAAAAAAATATCACATCGGATCCCAACCCCAGAATCCATTGCAGTGAACATTGCAAGATGGTCTCCTGGTTCAAGTCCTGGCTGAGCCAGAAGGCCTTTATTTGTGGCCTTCTTCCATCCAAGGTGTTTCCCTGCCTTTGGCCTGAGACACTGGGATTAGCTCCAGCATCCATGCGACCCTACATTGGACAAGCGGTTTAAAAAACTGAATGAATGTTTGGATGGATGGCTATACAGAATCATACTCAATTGCTCGATCCCCTGCAGTTCTGCCGAGAGACAAACTTAGCTTCTGGAGGGCCACTATCCTGCAGAGTTTAGCTCCAACCCCAAATTAAAGGGTTAATTCAACAAAAAATGTAATTTCTGTCATTAAGTACTCACCCTTATGTCGTTCCAAACCCTTAAGACCTTCATTCATCTTCGGAACACAAATAAAGATATTTTTTATGAAATCTGAGAGATATCTGAACCACACATAGCACTGATTCTTGAGATAAGGGACAAAATGTCCTACACACAAAAGCCCTCTTTATGTTAAAAAATAAATAAATTCATCAAAATAAAAATACTTAAAAAGTTAAATCTAAAGGAAACCTGGATACTCAGAACTTTCATAGCTTTAATTTTAAAATAATTTTGGTAGTATTAATTAAATACATGCTCTATACTTGGAAAATACATGTAATTTAGCCTGTCCTCAGCATGAGGTCACAATGTAAAATTGCCAAACAAAGTGTTTAAAAATGCAACAAATTCAAACATATACATTTAAATTGAAAGGCAGAGATCTGTAATATATCAAACAATACAAAAAGCAAGTCTTGAATTATATTTTCCATAAAAAATGCTCAAAGTTGTGTCTTCACTTTGCGTTAACTCCGTCAGGATTTTTTATAATTCTGAATAAATCAGGCAATGTCATGGTAATCTTTAACTCTGAGGAGCACTTATTATTTCCTGCTCATTGTGGATCTCACAGTAGGACACATAGTCCTGGAAGTTTTATTTATTTATTTTTTTATATTTTATCCAAACAGTGTTGAAGTCTCTGTGGTCACAGCTTTAGCATGTCAACTCCATCATCCCGGTGTAAAAGTTTCTGTAAATAGTTGTGGGATAAATCTTTTTGATGTTTATTAAGGCAGCTACAACTGAAGAAAGAAAACAAAATTGCTCAACTGGACAACACGTGGTTAAGTTGGAAAAAAAAATCAATTTTGTCAACGTCAGTTCCATCAGGTTTTATTGACTGATGGTTGACAAGTGCTCTCAAAAAGTCTGTATAATGTGATTTAATATGGTTTTTGCATATGGGGAATTCTTCTAATGTTGTTTCATGATTCTGTTTACATATACTGTATATTTGGCCCCAGCTGGACCTTTGTCAACACCGTCAGTATTTGTCAACTCCATCAGTATTTGTCAACTCCATTAGTATTTGTCAACACTGTCAGTATTTGTCAACTCCGTCAGTATTTGTCAACACCGTCAATAGTTGTCAACTCCGTCAGTATTTGTCAACTCCGTTAGTATTTGTCAACACCGTCAATAGTTGTCAGCTCCGTCAGTATTTGTCAACTCCGTCAGTGTTTGTCAACTCTGTCAGTGTTTGCCAACTCCGTCAGTATTTGTCAACTCCGTCAATAGTTGTCAACTCTGTCAGTATTTGTCAACTCCATTAGTATTTGTCAACACTGTCAGTATTTGTCAACTCCGTCAGTATTTGTCAACACCGTCAATAGTTGTCAACTCCGTCAGTATTTGTCAACTCCGTTAGTATTTGTCAACACCGTCAATATTTGTCAACTCCATCAGTATTTATCAACACCGTCAATAGTTGTCAACTCTGTCAGTATTTGTCAACTCCGTCAGTATTTGTCAACACCGTCAATAGTTGTCAACTCTATCAGTATTTGTCAACTCCGTCAGTATTTGTCAACACCGTCAATAGTTGTCAACTCTATCAGTATTTGTCAACTCCATCAGTATTTGTCAACACGTCAATATTTGTCAATTCCATCAGTATTTGTCAACTCCGTCAGTATTTGTCAACACCGTCAATAGTTGTCAGCTCCGTCAGTATTTGTCAACTCCGTCAGTATTTGTCAACACCGTCAATATTTGTCAACTCTGTCAGTGTTTGTCAACTCTGTCAGTGTTTGCCAACTCCGTCAGTATTTGTCAACTCCGTCAGAATTTGTCAACACCGTCAATAGTTGTCAACTCTGTCAGTATTTGTCAACACCCTCAATATTTGTCAACTCCGTCAGTATTTGTCAACACCGTCAATATTTGTCAACTCTGTCAGTGTTTGTCAACTCCGTCAGTATTTGTCAACACCGTCAAAAGTTGTCAACTCCGTCAGTATTTGTCAACACCGTCAATAGTTGTCAACTCCGTCAGTATTTGTCAACACCCTCAATAGTTGTCAACTCTGTCAGTATTTGTCAACACCGTCAGTATTTGTCAACTCCGTCAATATTTGTCAATTAGAGACAAAGGTTAGAGAGGTTAGAGAATTAAGGAATTTAGGAACTGGATTGTTCATAATAACCCTAACCCAAGAAAAAAAATGTAAAGAATATATATATATATTTTTTTTTCACTTAGCTCCTTTACTGAACACCATTATTACATAATTGAAGACTTTACACCGTTGTTGGATGGATCAAATTAAAATATCATGCTTTTCAATGCATCTGACAGATTTGACACAAATTAAGTTTCGAAGTGAATAAATGTACATTTTTAGAAAAAAAAAAAAAAAGAAAAAGAAAAAAAGAAAATGGTTCATTAGCAGAGATTTTTGTCTACAAATATATCAGTTTAAAAATAATGTATTATTAAATAATAAAAACTAACTTCTAAAACATGTTTTGTCCCTTATCTCAAGAATCAGTGATAGGCAGCAACGCAATTGCACTTTTCAAGGCCTAGAAAGGTAGAATCTTCACATGGACTATTTTAATGATGTATTTGCTACCTTTCTGCGCCTTGAAAGGTGCAATGATGTTGCTGCCTATGTGAGGTTCAGATACCTCTTGGATTTCATCAAAAATATCTTATTTTGTGTTCCAAAAGATGAATGAAGGTCTTACGGATTTGGAATGACATGAGGGTGAGGAACTGGATTGTTCAGTTTTGGGTGAACTAACCCTTTAAACAAACCTGATCCAGCTAATCAAGGTATTTAGGAGTACTAAGAAATCCAGACATGTTAGACAGATGTGGTCTATTGGAATCAGCAGTGAATGTTAGTCTGTGCGCTTCATATGAGAAGCATGATCAAATGTAAATGACTGCTTTAGAAGAGCCATGAAGAGCCAGGTCAGCATTGTCTGTCAGGTTTAATTTCTGCTTCCTTAGAAGGTTTATGTAGACAGTAGACACAGTAGCTCACTAAGGTTTAAACTGAGCTCAGGTCTGTTCAAATTTT
Organism: Mylopharyngodon piceus; assembly: GCA_039654765.1. Taxonomy (NCBI): domain Eukaryota; kingdom Metazoa; phylum Chordata; class Actinopteri; order Cypriniformes; family Xenocyprididae; genus Mylopharyngodon; species Mylopharyngodon piceus. The sequence goes on from CM077444.1 coordinate 19,542,338, forward strand.
CATCCACTATTAGTTTTAATAAAGAACCCATTGTAAACAAGAACTTTCTATCATATACACTAGGTGCTTTATCTTGTTAATGATTTCCTTTTGCGCTCGTTACCCCAGCAACACCTCACTTTCCCCACCTCTGAGATGATTTTGTCCATCTCGTATCCTGGATTTCCAGCTCCGGCTAGCTGTCAGGGAGAGGTCTGGAGCTTACCCAGTAGGGGTTCACAGGCCCTAGTGCAATTCCATTACTCACCCGCACCGCAGCTTAAACCCACATTATCATCCACACCGGAGGGGTTTGGATAGACAGATGATTTGAGCCCCCCTTGCCCCCTTCCCCCATCTCCTGTTCCCTCGCTTATCTCCCGAGGCACATTAGCAGACACCCTGCTTCATTATAATAAACATCGTTTATTCAGCGTGTGCTCTTATCCAGAGTGTTCACTCACAGCCAAAAACAATATACGATCCAATGCTCACACTGGAGGAAACACACACTTATGAGAAGAATAACAATGAAGGAAATGCAGGTAACCAAATCCTGTGGTGGAGCTAATCTATGGAAGGTACCTTCACAAAGGGTTTCGTTACCTGCACTGACTAGTCAGTGAGCTATGATGTGTTTACAGGTTTTGGAAATGTATAGGGGGGGAAATATTGTTGGGATTGAGAACAACACACAACAGAAAAAAAATATATCATAGAGAGTGACTGTGTAATAAGTCTCCTAATAAATCAGATAATTTAACCTTTTTATGTCAAGGCAAGGTTAATTCAGATTGTAAAACGTCATGTGGTGCGACTCGATTTTTACTTTATGGTTACACCACATGACATTTTTAGAGTCATTAAATTTATAAAGAACGGTTTATAAGGCTTTCATCAACATCAATAACCGGCCCAAATTCCAAATATCCCAAATGTCACTCTTAGCCCTTGTGGTCCTCCTCAAGGCCCCAATATACTCACAGCGAAGTTCTTTTTCGTTCTTCGTTTAGGGGTAAAACGAAGTTCAAAATACGTGAGCAGCAATATATTATTATCGAACATCTGATGCCACCCACACTGCTGAGAGCGATGTTTAGATGAATATGTAAATGTGTGCTGCGCACTTTGCTTAGTAACAAATTAAACACAACAAAAATGAGAAAACAGCAAGCACTTTTTTAAAGAAAGCATAAGAAAAGCATCTGATCATAACAACATGGGTATGTTAGCACGAACTCTGCAAATTAGCACTCCAGTAAAGTCACGTCACGTTTATTTATATGCCATTTTATTCAGTAGATTGCTTAAAAGCAAGCAGCTTTACAGTATCAAACATTTCATTTCATCAGAAGCACAACTTCATTTTCTACTATAAAGCGGCTATCCAGTGTGTTCATGTTTTCAACCGCGGAGATCTTACCTTGACGGACTCAACAGATGAAATGAGGAAGAAGGCGGAGCTGCAGCGCACTCCTCCTATTACGTTGTCGTCACGGACCAACAGTAGTACAAAGGTGTTTTGCAGCCGGAGCAAACTTTTCCTGAGAGTTCACTTTGGCAAACCATCTTGAACTTCCAAAACGAACTTTGTTTTGGCGTGATTTTGTTCGAAATGACATCACATCAGTTCGTTCTTCGATTTTGTTTGAAGTATATCAGGGCCTTCAGAGTCCTCACTTCGGTGATGTGTCTCAGACTGTCGGGTACTAGTCCGCTGTGAATTCTTCACCATTGTGCGCTACTCAAAAGAGGTAATGTCCTGGGCATGGTCTAGTGAAGGCCACAAGTCCATATCAAACATGTCATTTGTAAGAGGGTGACCCTCACTTTCATTCTTTTTTTTTTTTTAAAAAAAGGGGTGATCTAGGGTGGAAAGCCTTACAATGTTCTTATAGTTTCCTTCACAGTTTCTTCAAGAAAGCATGTCCTTTCATTTGGGCAAATCCATTGACATCAATTGATTTGTGTGCTTCCTTTAAAAGACAGATTCCTGGTACGCTGTGACGCTTCTTCCATTATTGTATCAATCAATATGTCTCTTTTTTTTTTTTTTTTTTTTTCACTGCTGCATGGCTCACTAATAGTCCAAAGTGGTCCAAACTGACAATGAGAGTATGCACTGCATGTGCAGACGATAAAGCGCTGACATGGAGCAGGGGAGAGATGTAGCAGAGGCCCCTGACCTTATATGCTACCCTTTACTTACCCTTGTGCAGCATTCACCATGTGCACCCCATCCAAGGCCCCTTTTCACACTTAAACTCCACACAGCTTTCCTCCTCACACCCCTCCTGGACTATATTTACACTGATGTGACCCCAAATGGCATGCCTGCCAGAGGGACACTAAATGCTTTTCACATCTGCCTAGCACCCCCTTTGGTGTCCTCCTAGGAGTCTTGCACCATAGCAGTGTAGTTTTGTCCATCCGTTTGAAGATATGCAATCAAGGTTGCTGCTAAAATGTTTTCGGCACCTCAAAAAGTGTTCGATTGAAAGATCTGGTCATGTTGTTTGCTTGCACCGCTAAAGGAGACTTGTTTCACTGCTGTCGGCTCGCACGTGTGATGCTCTTTGAGAGTTGAACAAAACACTGTGCGTGTCCAGATCTCTCCTGAGACCAGAACACTGCATTCTTACTCCTGAGATCAAGAGTTGTGATGATGTTGTGAAGTTGGAGGTCTTGATTTACTCCCTTACTCTGCAGGGATTGAGCTTCCAGTGTCTTTCCACTTCATCCCGTGCTCTTGCAGTCTAGATGTCTGCTGGGCAGACGGTGGGAAGCATGTCCGTTTCTCTCAACTTTTGTCACCTCCCATCACAAGGATGATTTCAAAGGTTCAGTGCCATGCTATTACCACAGAAGGATTCTCTGGGAGCAGAAAAGCAGATGTAAATGTGAAACTGTTACACCACTCCTGGATGCCAACAAAGTGGAGCGTGAATTCCTCAGTGCATATTATGGCTCCTATACATTGCAAGGGGGACATAAATTTGTTAAGACTGTTTTGTGTGTAGTGCTGCCAAGCCTTACAGATCTTCCTGTTCCTTTTGATTCTATTTGAGAAAATATTTTTAGCTTCAAGTAAAGCTGCATTGTGATGTCACGCTTTAAGCTTTTGGAGATAATCTCTCATCTCTCTGGATTCTTGCTACAATGGGATTTTGATGATACAAAATATGCTGAAAAATCTTTACCTAACAGTAGTTAAACCTGCAATTCTTTGTTACATGTGTAAGTGGACATGATGCCCACTAGAAATGGACACAAAGGATTAGATCAGGAACTTAGGAACAAAAGGATTACAGGCATGAATGTGGGTCACACACTGTCATGAGTGAAACCAACTACTCGCTGGATTACCTAAATCCTCCACTGAAGGTCGGTGTGAACATGGGTCAATCCAAGGGTTAGACAGGGTTACGGCAGCCCATCTGCTTGTCCAGAAACGCAGTATAGAGAAGTAACTTTAAGCGGCAGAGCATGCAGCTGAATGTTACCCTGAGGGGTGGATCTTTCTGCTTGTAATCCAGTGTTTTTGTTACCTTACACAATCGTCTGTCTTTTGACTCTTAATGCAAAGGTGAGAAAAGAAGATCAAATTGACTATGGGAGAATTTAGTCAATGAGTTAACATGATGGCAAGTGAGTCTCAAACTTGTGATCTTGGTCTTGAGACCCCTTGAGACTCTATATAGTTTCACTATTTCTTTCTTTCATATTCTAGCCTGTATTCTTCCAGACAATGTTTTGGAACTTTGTATTTATTATTTTTAGTGTCCTTGTTACACGTTACATTACTATAGTAATATTATAGTAATGTTATATAGTAATAAATATAAGTTATGCATAATTACATGCAACTAACCCTAAATCAAACCAAAGACTTTATATATAGAAAGATGGTGCACTCGTATTATTATGAATAGGAGAAAGTGCAACGCGCAACATGGCGGAATAAGTCCCGCCTTCTATATAAGAGCCAATCGCCGGTTGGTAAAGTCATCGCATCACTGCAGCTGCCGTTAGAAGCTCCGGTTCCTATAGAAACAGTCAAACGCGTGCTTCCTATAGAGACGCACACTTAGGACTGCACATGTGCATTAGCTTGATCCAGTCTGAAAAATGCCATTTTTGTCATGATTCGAGCATTTAAAATAAAATTTATGAGGCAGTTGTTGTCAGATTTCATTGGTGATTTCAAATATGAAATTTAATTGAAAGCTTGGCAAACAGCTTTGCAGAATTTGCATGCCCGAGAGGCATTTCAAAGATGGCCGCCGAGTGAAATGACTTGTCTTAAAGGGACATTGAAATAATAGTAAGTACATGTAGATAATTAGTATTACTCAGTACTTAAATGTATAGTTCACTGTAACACGGACACTTTAAAATAAAGTGTAACTGTAATTTTTATACTGCATACATGCTGCATCAAAGTGTCATGAATACAGTACAGTGTGTTACTGCACAGAGGCACCACGATTCAAATGCTTGATGTGACATGATAACTTATTGGTGGAGCCCTGTCTTATGGTTCGTGGCAATTCCCTAAGATTTGCGGTACACCACTGACCGATACTGCATACTGCAAAATTGGTGTGTGTGCTGTGGTAATGTGCTATTTTGAACATGCCATGTCTCTGAGGTGCATTTTCTTCTCTGATTATATTGCTACTTAGCTATTTACACCACAAAGAAAATGCAAGTACTATTGTTCTAACATCAGATATCTACTGTCTGAGTCAAAGACTGGACAGGAAATAGACCTTAACCTCCACTTAGTCTGATGGTATCATATGGGTGGAGCTCACTTGACCCACATCCTTCACACAAGCATCCTCTTACATGGTAGGTCAAAGAAAGAGCTGCGGTCTGTGTAAAGTCTGTGAAAGAGAGCTCCATTACAGTGTGGCCAGGCTTTGATGAAGTGCCATTCAGAAAGGTCCTGGTATCAGTTCAACCTTTCATATCGTCATAATAATTATCCTTTAACAGCACTAATGGATGCCGCAATAGAAGCGAGTCAAAAGCACAGGAATGTGAGAAGATTATTATTATTCTCTGATCAAAATAAGATCAGTATGCTTACTCTTGTAAGTGGTGCCCAGTGGGTCAGAATGTGCAAAAGAGGATTAATAGTGTGCCAATTAAACAGGCAGGTGTTACACCATAGTCATATTCTTGCACTTAATATTTAGTTGGTTAACATTAAAGGACAGATCTGCCAGACTAAGGGTACATTTACACGACAACTATGTACTAAAAACAGAAAAGTTTTTCCTTTTTGTTTTTCATGTACAGACGACAGTGTTGTCAAAACATTCACATTGGATCCGCAGAAACGATTAAAAACGCTGTATTCTGCTGCCAGGCCATTAGGTGGCGATGTCACTTTGTAAAGAAAAACTACCTGCCTATAGACTGAACACGTAATATGCATGTGCATGACGTCCCGTTTTCACAATTTTGCGTTTTTGTAGTTCACACAAAGACAATAACGGTATCGTTTTCTTTTTAAAGAAAGACCCATTTTCAAAAGTTTGCATTTTCAGGCCCCCAAAAAAGCTGTTGTTGTGTAAATGAACGGCCAAAACGCGCAAGCTTGCATATGAGTTTGCATGCAAAATTAAATAAATAAATACATAAATAAATACAAATAAAATAAAATACATGTGATGTTTGGTCAATTCACAAACATCCAGTGCTTATAATGTGACATCAGTAATGTCACAAATCATGTTTGAATCATATGTGGTATTTACACAACATTTATTGAAGAAGATTTTCATTACATAAAACTTAAATTTCAGTGAGCAGTGAGCGATACCAACGAGTATGAGCTGAAGAAAGTGTCTCCAGACCGCCTTCCGTATTTAAATTACGGAAAAAAATGGAACTGGCGTTGCGTCAGCTCCGTAAGTTGAATAGGGAAGGCGTAGGACGTACAGCGTAAGCTTTTTGAAGAATACGGAAGGCGGTCTGGCGGAAGCTAGATATTTCACTTCATAACTTGTTAAATATGGATTTTTTTTTTTTTTTAACACAAATGCATCGGCCTTTATTAACCCTCCGGAGACGTGTGGAGTACGTTTATGATGGATGGATGTGGATGGAAGCACTTTCTTCAGCTCATACTCGTTTGGTAACACATACTGCCATTATAAAGCTCTGATGCGTCAGGATATTTATTAATATTTCTACGATTGTGTTCATCAGAAAGAAGAAAGTCATATACACCTAGGATGGCTTGAGGGTGAATAAAGCTTTGGCTAATTTTCATTTGAAAGTGAACTAATCCATTAAAATTTCTGATGTTTAAACCCGTTTTTGCTCCAACATGTTACATGTTGTCCAGTAGGCATCAGGACACATTATTACAACCCATTCTCGCTTCCAAGGCGTCTAAAAATGAAGCATGATCAAGTGCCTTTAGCATTTCTATTAAGACAATAACCATTCACAATCAAAGCTGATGTAATGCTTCTTCAGGTGGAGATTTTTTAATGTGTTTAATAAACACTAATAAAATTAGTGTGGCTGTTTAAATCATAGCCCAATATATATGTCATAATGACAAAATTTTACCCTAATATATTATTTAATGATGATAAAATCCTCATGCCCTTTGAGTCTGTGTATTGATGCCAAAGGTTTCTCATTGAAAGCAATTGAGTAGTTAGTTCATCAATATAGCGATGCCTAGAAGCTTTAGCATCTTAATAGTGACGTTAGAGGTGTATCATCTTCATTTTTTGAAGACTTGGGAGTGAGAATGGGTTGATTGTTATTACATTACATAGGCACCAACTTTTGAGAGGTAGTTTGAGTGACGCATTGGACCCTGTTTACACCTGTTTAGTGTTGCACTACAGATCAACACCATCTCACTCTCACCATCCGGATGTTCAGGAGTTCAGGAAGGTGATAGAGAGTGTGAATTTTACACTTCAGAGTTGCAGCTAGAACATTGTCCTGAGAGGTTCTTTCTGCTTGAAGGCTTTACTTTTCACAATCATCTGACCAACAGCTGTCAACTCCACATCTGTCTGGAATACTGGTCCTGGACGCAAAATAACCTTAAACCTTATGGAAGAGAAACCAAAACCTTACAGTATAAAGTATATTTTCCTGAAGAAGAAAAAAATGGATGAAAAAATTGAAGCTATTATTTTTTTAATGATTTGCAAATTATATCAAATTAAATGTAAGTAATGACATATATCAATATTTGCTGAGAAAAGCTTCTAAAGGAAGATAATATAATACATTGTTGTGGCATTACAATTTTTTTAAAGTGCACCTATTATGCCAGTTTCACAAGATCTCTGTTCTCTGGTGTCCCCAGATTGTGTCTATGAAGTTTCAGTTCAAAATACCCCACAGATCATTTATTATAGCTTGTTAAATTTGCCCCTATTTGTGTGTCCCTTTAAATGCAAAACAGCTGCTGCTCCCCGCCCCCTTTCCAGAAGAGGGCGGAGCTTTAACAGCTCACGCTTCGGTTGCTCAACAACAACAAAGCTGGAGAATCTCACGCAGCCAAAATGAGGATTGTCAGTAACGGTGTTCAGCCTTACATTGTTCAAACCGGAGTCGACACTGATGGAGAGACTCGGGAAGAAGTTACAACTTTTAGGATGAAACTGGACGTGGTTAGTGGATAAATTTATGTAGTTGCTGTGGAGTTGATTCAACTCATCGACTAGCATGTGCCGTCATGTTAATCTTTTGTGCAAATCCAGCGTTGAATTGACCCTCGTTTGTGAAGCAGTCCGGCGTAAAATGACGGCATGTCAACAACACTCTACTACAACAACTCTTCCTCTTCTCTAAAGCAGCCCAACATGGCCTCACTCCCTTTTTTGTGTGTTATCAGGGGCGGGGTTTATGTAAATTTTTGTGTTTGTGATGTCACCAACCCTGGAAGAAGCTCGTTGTAGTCCCTACCAGCCGTTTGTTGTAGTCGATTTCTGTAAAAGAAAATATCTCCCTTTGCATTGAACTTTGAGCGTCGTAACTTTGCAGATGTTGAGCAGTGTGTACTTATTAGTACTGAATAATAAGGTTTTATTAGTAAGTATATTGTTTTAATTCCAAATCATAGTCTAGCATTACATTTGTCAATCAGATTTAGAAGCTGTTCACATAGGACATGTTAATTCCCTCTCTACTATTTTGAAATTGTGGATGTCATTTTAAATGCAGAGTGACAGGTAGACATTTTTTGGGTGCCTGGTTTTGGTAAGTGGTATGTTTGCCTGCAGTAACCTACTTTAATTGTAGATAAAGTCCTTGTTGCAGTGCTTATATACAGGTCTAGGGGAAATTAGTTGTGGTTTATGCATCATAAGCTATGTTTGCATCCATCCATTGCTTCAATTTAAAATGCTGTTCATAAGCTTTCTCTGTGAATTGACCTTACCTGTCCTGTTTATTTGAGTCTCATAACCACAAGACTTCCACCACATACAGCCAGACTGTTGTGCTTGGTGTTTTCATGCTGAAGGTTTTGCCTGGCTGTTCCTGCGAAGCATGAGTTGAGAACAATTTCAAAAGATTCACAGGCATCTAGAGTTCTCTCTTAGGCAGTAGGGTAGCTAGGTTTAAGAGAAAACCTTGGGTACGAGCAGTATCCTTCCTACACACAAACACACACACACACACACACACACACACACACACACACACACACACACACACACACACACACACACACACGCGAGCAGTACTACCTCAAAACCGCTGCTTCCACAAATCCCACTTCACACTACATATCTCTTCTCTCCTCATCCATCCCCTCAACTACAAATATGAAATGTGCAGAGTGATAACACAGCTAGGAAGTCAATATTTAAAACAAATGTCAGAAACATGTTGAGGCCTCCAGTCCAGATCTCATTCCTGACACTGCTCCTGGGTGACTATTGAGTCCTCACAGCTGTGGATTTAATCATTTCGGTCCTCTTGTGGCCGACGGGCTTGTCAAAAAAAAACACGAGCAAGGAACAAGAAGGAAATTATGCTCCCGCAGACTCACGCAGAGATACAGACAACGCAACTCTGGTGTAATCATCACCAAATTATGCAGCGACAAACTCTAAATATAGATCCGGCACACAGCGTTTATTTCTATTAGTGCTGTAGTGTCAGTTCTTCAGTGTTTATGGTGATATTAATTCTAGAAATACACTCCAGCTAAACAATCTGCCCATCAAATAAACAAATTGACTGAAAAAAGTGAATGTGCTTTCAGTGAAAATCTATCTATCTATCTATCTATCTATCTATCTATCTATCTATCTATCTATCTATCTATCTATCTATCTTTTGTGAATACTACATGGTACTACCCTGTTTTTATTTTGGACGTGGTACCTTGATAATACCATGTTTGGTTGGACATGAACAATGTCATTACCATTTTTTAGTAGTTGTACGTATTCTTTAAACTACCTTGAAGTAAGCAAATGCAATGGTTTACGACTATAGTGATCATTTACCATGGTATTGCCATCTGATGCCATCACTGTACCATGGTACTTTAAGAGTTCATTATGTGCTGTATCTGAGCCCATGATACTATGCAGAAATGTGCAGAATTTGCATTCAGTGCTTCCAATGAAAGTGTTTTCCTCATTCTATTTCCAGTAGAAATTCAGCACAGAAAATGCAAGATAATTAAAAAAAATATATATATACAAATATACAAACCCGATTCCAAAAAAGTTGGGACACTGTACAAATTGTGAATAAAAAAGGAATGCAATGATGTGGCAGTTTCAAATTTCAGTATTTTATTCAGAATACAACATAGATGACATATCAAATGTTTAAACTGAGAAAATGTATCATTTTAAGGGAAAAATAAGTTGATTTTAAATTTCATGGCATCAACACATCTCAAAAAAGTTGGGACAAGGCCATGTTTACCACTGTGTGGCATCCCCTCTTCTTTTTATAACAGTCTGCAAACGTCTGGGGACTGAGGAGACAAGTTGCTCAAGTTTAGGAATAGGAATGTTGTCCCATTCTTGTCTAATACAGGCTTCTAGTTGCTCAACTGTCTTAGGTCTTCTTTGTCGCATCTTCCTCTTTATGATGCGCCAAATGTTTTCTATGGGTGAAAGATCTGGACTGCAGGCTGGCCATTTCAGTACCCGGATCCTTCTTCTACGCAGCCATGATGTTGTAATTGATGCAGTATGTGGTCTGGCATTGTCATGTTGGAAAATGCAAGAGACGACGTCTGGATGGGAGCATATGTTGTTCTAGAACTTGGATATACCTTTCAGCATTGATGGTGCCTTTCCAGATGTGTAAGCTGCCCATGCCACACGCACTCATGCAACCCCATACCATCAGAGATGCAGGCTTCTGAACTGAGCGCTGATAACAACTTGGGTTGTCCTTGTCCTCTTTAGTCCGGATGACATGGCGTCCCAGTTTTCCAAAAAGAACTTCAAATTTTGATTCGTCTGACCACAGAACAGTTTTCCACTTTGCCACAGTCCATTTTAAATGAGCCTTGGCCCAGAGAAAACGCCTGTGCTTCTGGATCATGTTTAGATATGGCTTCTTTTTTGACCTATAGAGTTTTAGCCGGCAACGGCGAATGGCACGGTGGATTGTGTTCACCGACAATGTTTTCTGGAAGTATTCCTGAGCCCATGTTGTGATTTCCATTACAGTAGCATTCCTGTATGTGATGCAGTGCCGTCTAAGGGCCCGAAGATCACGGGCATCCAGTATGGTTTTCCGGCCTTGACCCTTACGCACAGAGATTGTTCCAGATTCTCTGAATCTTTGGATGATATTATGCACTGTAGATGATGATAACTTCTAACTCTTTGCAATTTTTCTCTGAGAAACTCCTTTCTGATATTGCTCCACTATTTTTCGCCGCAGCATTGGGGGAATTGGTGATCCTCTGCCCATCTTGACTTTTGAGAAACACTGCCACTCTGAGAGGCTCTTTTTATACCCAATCATGTTGCCAATTGACCTAATAAGTTGCAAATTGGTCCTCCAGCTGTTCCTTATATGTACATTTAACTTTTCCGGCCTCTTATTGCTACCTGTCCCAACTTTTTTGGAATGTGTAGCTCTCATGAAATCCAAAATGAGCCAATATTTGGCATGACATTTCAAAATGTCTCACTTTCAACATTTGATATGTTATCTATAATCTATTGTGAATAAAATATAAGTTTATGCGATTTGTAAATTATTGCATTCCTTTTTTATTCACAATTTGTACAGTGTCCCAACTTTTTTGGAATCGGGTTTGTATATATATATATATATATATATATATAACCTAAAATAATACAAAATAAAGTATGAAAATCCCTCTCACAAACTGAGGTACTGTAATAACTGCATATTTTAAAACTACGCTTGATAGTGCTGATGTTTTGTGTGGTAAATTTATTTGAAGCTCTTATCTATGTCTTTCCTGCCTTGGGCCCGTCCACCTCAGTTATAGAGGTGATATAAACCCCATGGCCCCTCATGAGAGAGAGGGCCCTGTGGTTTTCAGGGTGACAGAAGGAAGAAGGACAGCATTTTTACCCGCTGTCACAAGCTCTTATCACACCCACATGACTCAAGAGTGACAGACAGAGTGTCACGAATGTCCAGAGAGTGCTAATGAATGCAATGTTACATGAACTAACTTTCTGTTAGTTATCTGTTAACCCTAACAGATGGAGTGCGTAGCTTTTCATTTCTTAAACAACCATGTCGACAGACGTATCATGGCCATATTCCAGGATGACAAAGCCAATATTCACCGGGGTTAAAACTGTGAAAGAACGGTTCAGAGAACAAATTATCATTTTCATACACGAATTGGCACCTCTGAGTCCTGACCTTAACCTCAGTGTAAAAGTCTGAAATTTTACACTGAAATTTTCATATGCGTTTTTTGCATCTTAAAAATTTATCACGCACAGAAACCTTGCACACTGAGTCCGATGCATATTAATTAATCCGTTGCGAAAAAATCCACAAAACTACAAAATGGAGTCCTCAAGCAGTGAGGATGATGTTGTTGTCCTCTCTCTTCTTAAAAAGAGAAAAAGGAAATATTGGGTCCATCCAATCCTGAGATTGAGTAGAGAGGAAGGAGAGTTCCACCTCCTTATCAAGGAGCTGCGGGATTATCCCGAGCGATTCAAAGTTTACTTCAGGATGTCAGTGACTCAGTTTGATGCTTTGCTAGCGTCTCTATACTGTCTTTTTATTCTGTCTCTTTGTATTCCGCACTTTGCTTGTCATACAGTGCTTTGTGCTGCAAGACGAAGTGGATTAACTAGCATTCGGGATTTTGCCGTTTGCTTGTACGGTGGCTCTGAATTGTCAAAACACCTCTCAAAATGCATGCTACCAACCTGATCTCACGGCAATTTGTACGTATTTTACGAGGTGGCTAATTCGTACGAATTTATAAGTTTTTTTTGCTAAATCATACTTATTATACGAGTTGCCAAATTCGTCTGAAATCGTACAAATTACCTACCCCTAACCCCGCCCCTAAACCTACCCATTACTGGGGTTTAGACAAATCATATGAAGTCATACGAATTAGCCACCTCGTAAAATACGTATGAATTGGTCGCGAGATAGCGTTGGTGCTACGGATACGAAAAACGCAGAAAATTGAACCCGATCCAAATTTTTTTATGACGGAGGAAAGTTTCGGAGGCAGTGTGTAAACATGATTGACACAACGTGAGGTTGTATTTATTTTTTAGCCTGCAAAATTTTCGGACCTGAAGTCTTTGGGATGTGCTGGAGTGCTCACGTCTTGCATTGTCAATACAAAGATCTTGACCAAAAATTGATGCACCTCTTGATGGGAAAAAACATCACAACATTTATTTCCATCAAGAGGTGCATCACATTTTGATCTAGATTTTGTTCAGATCAAGATCTTGTATTGACAATGCAAGAGGTGAGCACTCTGTAAAGTCTTTCAATGAATTTAAGGTCTGGACTGAGAGCTGCCAATGCATGTGTGAAAATGATCCTCCCAACCATTATTTCACAATTTGAGCCTGATGAATCTTGATATTGTCATCCTGGAATATGGCCACGTCTTCCTACATGGTTGTTTAAGAAATGAAAAGCTACACACCCCATCAATCAGGATTAAAAGATCTGTTCAAAAACATATAACATGCTGGAAACATAATAATCACTGTATCCATCCATAGACTCTTAAGCATGTGCCTAATAAAATCCAAACAGTGACTCTTATTTTTTTTTTTTTGGCCGGGCAGTAAGACACCTTAATTAAGTGATTCCTGAAATGTGAGATGAGAAGATGTGAAAAACTGTGAAAGAATTGACGCCTCTGTCCTTTTTTGACCCACATATGCATTTTGGGAATTGCTGAAATTATTGTAGGCACTTCATTTTCGAAAGGTTCAGCTAGTGAGTATTGCATTAGACTTTCAAATAAACTCGAGCCCCTTTCTCATAAGAGATTGGCACCGCAATAAGGAAAGTGATTTCAAAGTGTTGCAGGACTGAATGGCCTGGGGTGTTGGTTAACCACACTTCTATGTACTTCCAGACTGATATCAGAGAATGTAATTGGAGTCGGAACAAGTGTGTGCCATTTTCATTTATACATTTCCTTCTCTTTCTGGAGGACGGTTGGTGAATTGCTCGGAAGTGGAGAATTATCTCGGCGTTACGGCTTTAACTGCGTTCAAAGGAGAAGGCATAAAACGCTGACAAGTTTAATGGAGAAAGAAACTTTTCAAATCCTTTCCTCAGAAAGTTAATTACCGACGCCACTATTGCATGATGAAAAATGTCATGGTTTGTGCTATCGAGACAATTTTCCTAAAATTAGCATTACTTGATTCAAAAAAGGAGTGATTTGTACCTGAACAATACTGCACCACAGCAATATTTACATTCACATCAAATTTCACTCATGTTTCCCAGCGTTGGTTCTTGATTGTTCCTGTCTAAAACCCGACCGCTTCTCGCTCCGAATGACACCAGGCTGCCGAGAGAGACATAATCTCGCTCATTATGAGGAACGTAATTGGAGCAGTGTAGTTGCGAGGATGTTATCGGAAATAAACAGCACGTCAGGCGGCCGCCCCCCTGCCTCAGAGCTCCTGGGGAGCTGTAATGAGACTAATAACATTAGCTGTCTGGGCAGGCCTCTCTCCACTCTTCCATTCTCTGTGGGGAGTCAATCGCGAGGCCGCAGAAAACCGGGCACGTACAGGGGGGCTGCCCGTTTCATCGCAGCAGTGTTCTGCCAGTCTTGAAATGGAAGACATCAGCAAGACCAAGAGTAATGAAATTGAAATAAATAAATAACTGCTAGCATTTCTTTAAGAATTAATGAGCCCTTGCTGTTATTCTGGTCTCATTATTGAAATATTAGGAGTCATTGTCATGAGCTTTTTAATAACTTTATCCAAAGTTGCTAATAGCTGAAACTCTAAATCTATTTATCAGTGATAAATGGGTACGAATTTTATTGCTGAGGCATAAAATTGTTCGTACACCTACTATGCATATTAAGAGAGCTTATTAGCTGCGTTTGCTTAGGTAAGCACATTAAATGTTTAAGCACATTATTGCTTAAACATCCCACAGACTGTATATCGAGGGGAAACTGAGACTTGTGGTAAGCTCTTTTGAATTGGCCCATTAAAGGCTAAAGGCAAAGTTCTTTTTCGTTCTTTGTTTAGGGGTAAAAAGAAATTTAAAATAACAGCGATATACTGTTCGTGAACATCCCACTGCTGCTGAGATTGTCGTTTAGATGAATATGTCAATATGTGCTGCACACTTTCCTCTCAAAAACAAAACACACAACAAAAATGACAAAAACAGCAGTTTAGAAAGCATCTGATCATAGCGATGTGGATTTGTTTGCACCAGCTCTGCAATTCAGCACTCCAGTCAAGTAACGTCACATTTATTTATATAGCACTTTATACAATAGATTGCTTTAAAGCAATTCCCTTACGAATTTTAACCATGATTTTATTATAGTAAAAATGCATGTTTTTTCTTGGCAGATTGATTACCATTTGTATAATCAGTTTAAAGGCACAATATGTAATTAATCGCCTCTAGAGGTCGCCTATACAAAACAAAGGCGTAGCTTGATGACTATATTAACCATGTTTTTTTGGTTTTATTTGTAGCAAACCATGGTTAAATTTCATAAGGGAAGCAGCTTTACAGTATTAAACGTTAAAAAAAAAAAATCGATGTCAGTGTTCAATTAGATGTACAGCTTTCACTAGAATGCAGCTCCCCATTGTGTTTATGTTTTTACTCACGGATGTCTGACATTGACAAACTGAACAGAAGAAGTTAACTGTAGAAGATGTCCACGTCAAGAAAGCGGCTATTGGTAGTTTGAAGGGGTTTACAAGCTGGAGCAAATTTTTCCGGAAACTTGGCAAGCTGTTTCGTACGGAGCCCCGCACATGACATGCAGGGAAAAAAAAATTGTGTGCACGGTTTACTAATTTGTTCCCTCAATTTGCTAAATCATGCGCACGACTTATAAATCGAGGGAACGAAATAGTAAATCGTGTGCATGTTTTTTACAACAAGTTAGTAAATTGTGCGCCCGATTTACTTTTTTTTTTGTGCAGGGCTCTGTAATTTCGAACTCCCAAAATAAACTTTGTTTTGGCCTGATTTTATTTGAAATTACATCATATTGGTTCATTCTTCGATTTCGCTTTAACCCTCTGGGGTCTGAGGCTAATTTGAGGCCCTGGAGAAGTTTTGACATGCCCTGACATTTGTGCTTTTTTCAGTTGCTTATAAACATATTAATGACAGAAGTCTAGTTACACTGTATTTAACACAAACTAGGCTACAATAATATGTGAACAACAAGTATGTACATGTTTGTATTTTTGAGAGAATTATGTATATGCATGGTTTTTGAAAAAAAAAAAAAAAGTCACTGAAATAAGGCCTCAAAACACATACTAAATATTTTTTTTCACAAGACTTTTGGGAACTGTATATTTTAGTCTAGAGTTTTTGCTTCAAAGTGATGTTAAAATCATTCTGCCTACTCAGATACATAAAACAATGTATTGATTTTAAATTTCTAAGACACTTTTTGTTTAGGAAGGCCGTATGACTGATTCTGACTTACCAGAGTTGTTTGATGGACGAGCATATGCACGGATGACAAGTTAACAGGCTAATGAAATGCTAACGCGTTGTGCTAATGATAGTGGTTTAGATTAAAAGCTAGTGATGTCAGATTAATGTGATTAGATATTAGACAATATCAGATATATGGTGAGGAGTAAGTTATATTTAGCAATATAAACAACAAGGAATGAGAGAAAATAAAGATTCAAAACAAAGCTATACAGAGCTACAAACGCAAACCACTCAGCAGCTGTTCATCCTTGCTGAATAACTATTGATTTTAAATATTTTTTTAAAAAAACTTAGTGACCCCTCTGTAGTGTACACACTATTTCATTTCATTACTATAAACCTCATTGAAGGCAACACTGTTACTTACCCAACACATCATTACACAAAAGTTGTGAAAAAAAAAAAAAAAAAAAAAAAAATATATATATATATAATGCAGCCTAAGGCTAAATTATGAGAAACAGAAATGATTAATTCATTGCTTAGCTGGGTCTTTGGGCTATACAGTCTGTTAGTTCAACTCACCTCCTGATCCGAGTTATTCGTTCTTTTGTCATGTCACATCTCCATAGGCTAAAGTTATGCAGTCTGCACCAGAAACAGAAAGGCTAATCATATCAATTACCGTTATGTGTCGACTTTTATTCAAATTCTGAATTGATTATATATAGCCTACAAAGTGCGCCAAGACAGCTCCCTATTATAATCACTAAAAGGCTGTCACTCATCTCAGTTCACAATCTCACAAAGTTTCATTATAATCAATGGAGTTGTCTACTCTGCACAATGAGTCTTTATTTCCACCGTGTCTACACTTGAAAGTGTGCAGAACTCAGCGCTGAACAAAAAACTCTGCTGTTTTGACCGGTGAGTGGATTCTAATTTAAACACATCTGATTGGTCACTGCTTTCAAGAGATCAACATACATGTCTGTGATTGGCTACATTGCTCACCGCTGCGAAAACACATTGTAAATAGAATCATTTGACGAGCCATTACCAATATGATTTTATTGGAGTATCAGCTGAAGGTTTGGTTTGAGGGTGTTTAGCACTCTCAAGCACCTCCGTAGAACCGGGCCTGCCTGTATAATTCGCTCTTCCTCTTCTTCTAAATCAGTTTCTGGTTCAAACATATATGGCTGAATTAAACCAGTATTTCCACTCGCCATTGTGTAGTGTTTACTACAGTTGACCGAGGCTGGGACTAATTTGCGTATTCCTGGATCCGTGTATACAAAATGAAGCAAGGGTGTTGAGTTACATTCAAGCAAATTAAAGGCATGAAGAAATTATTTTCACAAGAAAAAAATGTTTAAGTATGTAATTTTGATTATCAAAGGTGAGTTTTAAGGGATAAAATTATTGACTGCAGGAGACACTTTAATAACCACCTAGCAACCACTCAGAACACCTTAGCAACCATTGCAGCAACCGCACAAACAACCACAGACGCAACCTTTTGTACACCACTTACATTTTCTTCAGTTTACATGAGATTTTTTTTATTTTTCACCCAGAAATGAAAATTTGGTTACACTTTATTTTATGGTGTCCTTGTTACACTGTAATTATACATTTAAGTACTGAGTAATATTAAATAACTATGTACTTTACTATAGGGTTACGATTAGGGTTTGGTTTGGTTTAGGGTTAGCTGCATGTAATTATGCATAATTTACAGTTATTACTATAGTAATTACATGTAACAATGACACAAATAAAGTGTTACCGAAAATTTTGTCATCGAACTCGCTCTTCATTGGAAATCAAAAGAAGAACGGTTTTGACGAAAACACAGATATTTCTCATAAGGTCTTCTTTTATGATCAACAAAAGAAAGAATGTCATAGAGGTTTATAAATTTTTGGTTGAACTATCCATTTGAAGTATTTAATGAAGTTAATATTTTATAAGTTGATGTACCATTGTGTGACATTTTATACTCCATCTAAAGTTATTTTAAGAGCATTTCGCTAATTCTTTTATAGACATTCATGCAGCTTTAATCAAATGAGGAAAATGAAAAGAGTCAAAATCTGCTAAGGGGTAATTAAATGTAGCAAATCATGAAATCAATCATCTTTTATTGGAAAATTAAACACCATTTTACCAAACTTTGATAATTGCTTTCATATTTTAAACAACTGAGAAGATCGTGATCAAACTACATTTTATAAAAATCACCTGTGAAGTTCCCGAATTGCATTATGTATTCTGTACGTTATCATCTCTGACAGACAGAACATTGAAGCTGCCATTTTCTCCCTCTTCTCAGAAAGCGATGACGTACTCAACACATCAGTTAATGTGGGTTTTCCAGGAAATGCATGACTTGCTGGACCTCTGCTTCTTGTAAATACCACTGTGTATTGTGCACATTATTTTTTGACAGACATCAATGTCGTGAGATTCAAATGATGTGGATTCAAACGATGGATCATCAGGTAATAATTATTTATTTCTTAGCCGGCAAGTATTCAGTGAAGTGATTGATGCCCATGAGTGTGTCGATGTTTTTAGGTCTGATATTCCAATCGATAGCCAGCCTACGTTTTTGATAAAGTACGTGAGGGGTGAACTGTTTGATTTTTGGGTAATTCCTTTTCATTGCCATTAAAGTGAACTAACTGAGTATGAACTTAGTAGCCTAATAAAAATGATCATTTTAGAAGAAAATTTCAGATGGCACTTAGAGGCTTTTGCATGTGAAGTCTTTAAATCTTGCTCCATCCTTTATTATTTCTCAGAGACCGAGTAGTAAGAACGAATCTGCATTAATGGACACAGTTTTCGGTAATAGTGGCCCACAGCTGATTTGCAGAAGTATTTCAGTAAGACAGTGATAAAGTGATTTAGCCGGTTAGCCGGAGACATATAGGCTACACAATATAAAACGCATTTTGATCACTATATATATATATATACACATAAATAATTAATCGTTCTTACAGGTTGTGATTCTGAGGAGCGAGTTGGTCCAAATGCAGTGGGTACTGTCCCATCTTTAATGGATAAGCATTTTGTAAATCCCATTTAGACCTCACGGAGATTTGAGAAGCCATCATCAAGAGGTTATACTGCTGTTGTATTGCTGTGGTAATTTTAACCACTGACTCCCCTGACAGCCACATAGTGTCGGCCCAGATCCGGCCCACATCTGGTCCGTGTGTAATCCACATGTACCAGATGCGGGCCGGATCTGGGCCACACTATGTTGCTGTCTGGGTCTTCACATCCTCATTCTCTGGAAGTGTTTACAAAGAGAATTTGCTTTTGCAGAGCAGAAAACAGCATCTTCTCGACATGTACACACAAGAATTAGGCGGGCATTGGGCAAATGTGTTACTTTGTGACGTGTGGCTGTCACGTGATTCAAATTCCTGATGACTCATTTACGCGGTTCAGAGTCGATTCTTTCTTTTGAGAGACAGTAACTTTATTTATCTTGCAATTTCGGCTTCACAACTTTGTAGATTGTTTACATTCACAGACAGCTACATTACACATTGCATGAAAGGTAATATTCGAAAAAGCATAATAATGGGCACTTTAAGATGCACACCGGTAATATTTTTTTTTTTCTTTTCTTTTTTTTAAGGCACGTTTATAAAAGCTACTTAAAGGTGCCTTATGTAAGAATGACAGCTAGTGGTTGAAATGGGTACTGCAGTCCAAATTCAAAATATTGTTTGCCCCGCCCCCTCCTCCTCAGACTTGACGCTCACACGGGTTGCCAGTTTGAAGACACGCAACAGGAGCGAGCTCAATTGACATTGGGAGGCGAGGAGACTTACACACTGTAAGATAATTAGTTGATTTATTGATTTATGATGAGTTGATTTTGCGTTTCATAGAGATTTTTAGATGGATGCTGAGGCTTTTTAGGTCGGGTAGAATCTGCAATCTATGACCCAGTTTGTTCGCTGGCTTCCATGGCTGCAATTCGCTGCATGTGTTTTCCGCCAACTGGCAACCCGGGGTGGCGAAATACTATTGGGTAAATTGGCAACGTGCGGTCTTGCACAGACCAAAACAAAAACAGAAAAAACACGGAAAGCAAATTTCAAAGTAAAATAACTGGCTGTAGCAATGGTTTTCAGAGAAACAAGTATGTGAACTCAGCATGTTTAATAAATATCTGCAAACATATCATGGTATTTTTATGCTTTAGTACAGTTAAAAACTTACATAGAGCACCTTTAAATGTCCTAATTGAACTAAGGCCTAATCCTGATTTAATCTAAACCTTGTCTGTGAAACCATGCAGGCCCTTAAACATTTAGGCCTGGTTTCACAGAGAGTGCTTAGATTAAATCAGGATTAGACTTTAGTTCAGTTAGGACATTTAAGTAGTTTTTATAAACGTGCCTTAGAAAAAACATTACCGGTGTGTATCTTGAGACAAAACAATGAAACTGACATATTTTAAGATATGCCAGAGCAAGTTGCTTTCAGTTAAAACAGCTCAAACTGTCTGTGAAACCGGGGGTTAAATGTACTTTCCTTCATTATTTTAGCCTAAAATCTTGATGTTGACAATATCAAGAGACATCTCATAAATGATGTCTGTCAAATACAGCAGCATAGATAAGGAAAAGACCAAATAAAGCCACACTGATCAAGCTGTCAGGAAGAAAGCCATTTGTCACCTTTTCTATTTATTCTCTATGAAGTGTTTTCAGCTGTAGCAATCTGTGCCTCGAATGTGTGTGCAGTTGACATTGCAGGTTTGTGCAAGTGGTCCTGACTGACTGTCTGTGGAAGGGCTGTGAACCGCCTGTCAGTCATCTCTGATCCCAGTAGGAGACGGGGTTACGGAGACCTGCTCCCACCCCCTCTGAGACCCCTCCGCTGGGCACAGCTAGAGCAAAGGCCACCGGGTGGCTGGGACTGACAGATGGACCTCATTTGAAGTCATGATGAACTTCAGCTAGAAAGAGTTGAAGCATCTGCAGGGAATGATGGGGGAACATAGCAGATAAGAAGCTTATTGTGAATACTGATGTGTAGGAGGAAAAAAAAAATGAGGGGGGTGGAGGGTTTGAGCAAACCTGGGGAGATTTATAATCCAAGCGTGCGTGAGCAGTCAATAGGAGATGCATCATCAGAAAGAGTGAAAGAGACACAGAGATAGAAAGATCTCAGTTGACAGCATTTAAAACATCAGAGATGCCATCCCGACGTGACGGTGGTTCCAAAAAGCAGGCAGCATTATTATGGTGTTGCCTAAAATACCTTCATTTTGGGAGTTAGCATCAAATCACATGCATTGCAACAAGGTCAGTGGAAAAATCCATCCGAGTCAAAGCGAGAGAAATGCTGATTATAAATATACCCTTGTGGAAAAGAAGTAGAATACAATTAATGGAAATAATAGGCTTTAAAAGAATATACTTAAAGGGTTAGTTCAACCCAAAATGAAAATTCTGTCATTAATTCCTCACCCTCATGTCGTTGTAAACCTGTAAGACTTTCGTTCATCTTTGGAACACAAATGAAGATCTTTTTGATTAAATCTGAGCGCTTTCTGTCCCTCCATTGACTGCCTTTGTAACTTCAAAAAGTTCATAAAGAGATCGTAAAACTAATCCATATGAATCAAGCGGTTTAGTCCAAATTTTCTGAATTGACTTTTTATGAATATGAAAACACTTAATATAGGCTTTTACTCACATGTAAACGTTGATCAGCGAACATAAACAGAAGCTCAAATGAACATAAATAATGCACAAGAACAAACCTCTTCCGGAAGCTCAAACGTGCTGCATAACACAAGCATGAACCTCACTGGTTATGCAGCATGCTTAAGAGTTTATGATTGGATCATTATTGCTGTGATTATTATGTTTCTAGCATGTTTTATGTTTGGGAACAGCTCTTTAACCCTAATTGATAAAGTGTGTAGCTTTTCATTTCTAAAACCACGATGTAGGAAGACACATCATGGCCATATTCCAGGATGACAATTTCAAGATTCATCAGGCTCAATTTGTGAAAGAATGATTGCATGAAGAATCATTTTCACACATGAATTGGCACCTCTGAGTCCAAATAAATGTTGTGATGTTATTTCCATCAAGAGGTGCATCAATTTGTATTGTATTGACAATGCAAGAGGTGAGCACTCTGTAAAGTCTCCTTCTGCACATCCCAAAGACTTTCAATGAATTTAAGGTCTGGACTCACAGGTGCCAATTCATGTGTGAAAATGATTCTTCTTTCTCCCCTCCTTCACAATGAGCGCTACTTTTGTGCTGCATGGAGTTGCTGCTTTAGGCAGCAGACATAAGGACATCACTCATTTCATATTTGGAACCCGTAAAAGGTTCCATATTGAACCATTTATGTAACAAAATGTTAAATGAACAAATTAATAAATAACACGTAAATACAATAACCTCTTTATACCACAAGGGTTTGCTTTTATAGTGAATCTTTTTGGCTTTAAGTGTTCTTTGGAGCTGAGTAAAGAACCACCGGGTTCTACAGAGCCTAATAACCCCTAATAAATGTATTTTTATTTGCTTTTATTCATTTATTTACTTCTTGTAAGCTGATCACACTATGGAAATACAGTGGGAACCAAAAAAATTTTCATTTGTCATTTTCTTTGTCTAAAATTCTAAAATATTCTTTTTATTTCCAATTTAAAATGATCACAGATTTTTAATGTGGTGTCAGATTTTTGGATTGCAATGTATATATTAAATATCCTACTTTTTACAATTCAACAAACGGTCATCTTCGGCAGTTCAGCTCTCAGTATCTCACAAAGGCCAAATTCTTGCTTCTTTTGTAGTCTGAATGTACTGTTTTGTTTGCTTCAATGCTCTCATATGAGGCACTTAGCAGCCGCATGCTTATTCTGGACTATTTCTGGACTTTAATGAATGGATCTTAGGCATGACATGATCTGCCCATTGATATTTCTGTCCCTCATTAATGCTAGCGAGAAAGCAAAATAGACCCACATAGGTTAAGAAAGACGTCTTACTGCCTCTAAGTCACCTCTTATTTTCCTTATTAGCCAGCTGTGGAGAACCGTATCATTTCTGTTGACAATTTCCTTAAAGCGACAGGAAGATTCTATTACATCTGTTTTCTGGCTTTTCAGTTCTGAGCATTTTAAGAGGGTTTGAGAAGGGCTTGTAAACATCAAAGGACCGCAGTCGGCGGGTGTGCATCTCCAACGATTACATGCTTATCTGTGACCAAAATATTCTAAAGAGGGGGAGGAAGAGTACAAGCGTCATTAAAGAGTCTACAAAGCAATTTCCTCCATTTAGCGCTTGTTTATTCTGCATGCATTCTTTTGTGCCGAAACAAAACTCCCACATTTAGAGGAAAGAAACCGGATGGAAAACATTTTCCAAAATAATCCCAAAAAACAGGAGAATTAAATAAAATTATGGCTGTATCAGAAAGGAAAGAATGAAAACTCTAATCAGAAAGTATCTTATAAGAATCCGCAGCATGTGATAGTTTCAGTCTGTGAATGGATGCATCGCAAAACACGTTTGTGTGTAGCTTGAGGGCCCGTATCTGTTTACCACTGATAAATCTCACCAAAGCCTTGCAGCAATATTTAATATTAACATCTTAAGCATGGGGAAATAATAAAAAAAAAGAAACTGCAATGAAAAACAGTTCTTAAACCTTAAATTAACTTTATTTTATTTTCTCGGATTAGAAGGCACAATCCAATTTAACTGAGCGAGACATGCTATGTGGCAGAATACTGATAATAAGTTTCACTTTTTACACATGAGGGAGGAATAGTTCATCCAAAAATTAAAATTCCAAACCCATATGCTGTTTTTTTCACAAAGGAGATATTTCATGGATACAATAACAGTTCATAGTGACAATGTATGTCAAGCTCCAATAAATAAATAAATATTCCAAGTCTTCTGAAGTCACGCAATAACTTTGTTTAAACAGGCTCAAATTTAAGTCATTATGTAGGGAATACTATACAGTCAGCTCATCATTAAACCCTGACATCTTGTATCAGTATGCAAAAAATTGACCAAAATTAACCAGAATGACCAGAGAGGGTCTGAAATGGACTACAAAAGTCATCTGGACCTCAAAAATGGTGCATCAAAATATTGGCATCATTGGTTCTTGCGTGTGTCGTAACTGTTAAGTCCCTTTCAAGGCAAGTAAGCCATCCCTTTCAAGGCAAGTGAACTAAGCAGCTATTTTCAGTCGTGCTTTTTGAATGGTGAAATCTCACTAACATTTCAATGCTATCAAATCGGTAGTAAAATCTGATATTGTGTAATCAACATTATTTCTTACACTCAAATAACATTAATAAATGAAATAGTTGAGGTTGGTCTAGTCACTGCACATGTGCAGTGGAGCAAAGAGCGCAGGTATCATGACACAAACCACCGTAAGGCTATCTGGAGCTTCCAACGCTGTCATCAAACGGCAATAACTGTTGTAAAGTTCAAGCGATGACGTTGGTGATTGGCTCTGTAAGGGAGGACTTCTTTTAGAGCTGCCATATTGGGCATTCCAATTTCTCCTATTCATTGTAACAATAGGTGACCCGTTTCTGTTTATGTACTGTTTCTGGTTAAACCTCTGCCATAGTCGCCATATTTGATTTTATAGCTGCGGCAGAAGAAAAAAATATTAGTTAATAATAACTTAAAATGTGATCTTCCTCACACAAAACCTTAGAAGATAGTGAAGGGAAATGCCTGTTAGTGTTTAACATTTAAAAAAAGTTTCTGTTATGTTGAAGTTTTGTGGTTACCATTGTGCTGAAGAGTAGAGTTTGCGGGTGGTTAAATTAAGGTATACACTGTATTGACAACATAATCAATGATTATGCTACATATTAAGTTATTAAGTTCCTCTAACTCAATGTAGTTTGTTGGTTGAACATAATTTCATTAGAAGTTGTCATAACTCAGAAAAGATTAATGCAAATTTTCTTTTTGTTGTTGCTGTGCTAAAACATTTTTTTTTTTTTTTTTTGAATTTAGGAAATGGAGCATAAGACATAGGAACTACTTTTATGGTGTTTTGTACTTTTTGAAACTTAACATGGTCATTATAAACTGTTGTATGGAAAAGAACTGCAAAAGTGTTCAAAATATCCCCCTTTTGTGTTCCACGAAAAGTTCAGTGTACATGAGGAGGTTCGATAGTACACTTTAGACATTCTACTAAGTAACTTTGCAACTACGTCAACTACCAGACATTAGAGCATTAGTAGACTGTCTGCTTAATATCTGCTAACACTTTATTTTGATGATCCTCCAACAGACATTCTACTGACTTTAAGAACTTTGTACATGTCAACTTATTCTACTAACCCCAACCAAACAGTCTAATACTCTGAGAGTTAGCTGACATGTAGCTGCAAAGTTACTTACAGTTATTAGAATGTCAGTTGGGGGACCATCAAAATAAAGTGTACTATCGAAATAAAGTGTAATCTATCAGAGTAAGTAAACAATTACAAAATTTTCTCTTTTCTGGGTGAACTATTCCATAAAATTACAGTTGCTGTTTCTGATTTTTCAACATCGGCTACTGAGCAGAAGATGTTGCTCTTGAATCTGTACTGGATGAACAAGTCTCACTGTGTGAAATGGGTGCAAGAGAAGGGCAAACGAGGGAATGGCTTTTGTGTGATGAGGACAAAAAAGATCAATACCAGTTTCTTCAAAATTGCACTAGAAAGATTATATGACAGACCCGACCGTATTCTAACAACACTTTTCCCTACTCAACTTCACCCATTATAATCATCGCATTTCAAAGAACACTGAAAGAGGTTGTGAGTTGCTCACTATGATTTCTGACATCTACTCCTCCACTTTTCCAGTATTTTACACAGGCTTTATCTGAACTGAAATGCTGAGCAAGAGGTCATTTTCCAAGTGCTCATCTCCATGGTTTTTTATTTATTAAAAATGCAAGGCCGATTGAATGAGGATTCCTTGGATTTGAGGTCCACAGCATAAACAGTTTAATACTCAAGGTTAGGGTCTTGTTCAGTATAAGAATATATGATCAGTAGTGATATTTTGTCTTAACAAACACCACTAATGAGGCATCTGGGTCAATGACAAATACAAATGTCCTTGATAAAGACGTGGATTATTTAAAATATACTCATGGGGTATTCATGTTGGTTTTATATGGCTTTTTTCAAAATATGTCTAAAATGCCATGTGATGTCCTTTCAGTACACCATCAAAGCATTTTTAATGTACATTCATTTTTAAAATATATTTTTCAAGGTAAATCTAAAAATTTTTACAAATATTTTGAATTAGCAATTCATAATTATCATTTTTCAGGATTCACACCACATGACATTTTGCAACCTGAACTAACCTTTCTTGTCATAAAAACATAACCACATCATACATAAATGAGACTGAAACAAGAACCAAGGGAACTAAAGGTGATGATGCACAGGGCAACTTTTTGAGCAATGCTGCCTGGGGACTTTCCCTTTGAGAATGGGCAACAAATTTATATCTGGATACTTTAGATCGAAATTTGTTGCCCATTCTCAATGCGAAAGTGCCCAAGCAAAATCGCTCGGCAAAATTGCCCAGCAACATTGTTCAAAAAGTTGCCCTGTGTATCATCACCTTAAGGGCTTAAATACAACAAGCGCTGAACTCATGAGTAACTATGGAAACAAATAAGCTAACAGAACTCAGGCAAACCAGAACAGGGACCCAAATGAAAATGAAACCAAAACAAAACAGGAACATAACAGAAACTTCTCCCTCCCGGAAGGCACATCGTTGTGGTGTGACGAGTCAAACTGAGGTGGAAGGAAGGGGGCTTTGGAGGAGGACAAGGGGCTGGCGAAGGGCAGGAAACAGGAGGAGATGACAGCGGGAGAAACCAGGGCAGCGATGATGGTGGGAGGAGCCAAGAAGGAGACAAGAGCATGAAGAACCAGGTTGGGACCCAGAGCACAGCCAGGATGAAGGATCACGACAGAGTTGAGGGAGGGAGGAGCCATGGTGGAGACTTGGCAGGTGGACCCAGGGGGAGGACAGACTGAGACGGAGCCGATGGAGATGGATACTAAGGCAGAGCCAATGAGACTATGTGACACTGATGGATCCGAAGGCTGAGGCGGAGCTGCAGCGACGAGCGTCCAAGGTGGAGCCAGGACTGAGGTGGAGCCGGTTGGACTGAGGACCAAGGTGGAGCCAGAGGGAAGGTGGTGCAGACAGAACAGAAGAGTTGGAGGGATGAAGCACAGCTGAAGGCCCAGAAGTCCGTGGCGCAGGCTGAGCGACGACTGACCAAAGTGGAGCTGGAGGGACGAGGGAGCCCTGTGGAGCCGTAAGGACAACAACCCCAGGTGGAGTGATGGGCTTGGCGCCTGATGGTGGAGCCAGGAGAACCATTTTGCCAAGGCGGAGTTGGAGACCGGAAGACCCGAACAGCAGCAGAGTGGAGTCAACAGAGGGGGAGCTGAGGGACTGAAGAGAGCTAATGGAGGCGGGGCCGAAGGACTGGCTCTCTTAGGTAGAGGATGTGGGAGAGGGAGGCTGGGAGGTACCATTCGAGACGGGAGATTATGGAGATTATCCTCTACAAAAATCCTCATAATATTTTACAGAGGCCAGCTGCAGCTCACCCTCAGTGGCGGGAGTGTGGGCGGGGCTCCATTCCATTTCCTCGAACTCCACCAGCACACCCACTGGGACGGACGGTGTTGCTGGCTCACGCATCTGGTCAGACTTTCCGTTGGGCTCGAGCTCCGGGGTCATGGTATTCTCTGGCGTCAGCTCTGGTCTAGACATCCTGGCAGGCTCGAGCTCCGTGTCTGCGGTGGATCCTGGTGTTTCGTCTGTGAAGGACATGGGAGGCGACTGGCTAGGCTCTGGATCCAGAGTGGGGCTCGTGATGTCCTCCTCAGCTTGGACTGCTCATTCAGGATGGTGAAATACAATCCACACAGACAGCGGTCGGGAAGTTGGTGAGGCATGCCAGGTCTAAAAGTTTCCTTGTGTGGTCCTCAAAGGTTTGCTCTTCCTGCTCTTTTGTGGTTAATCGCACGGCGCAGGAGATACAATAACAAAGTTTTTACTAGGAAACACGCAGGAGAATAAAGCAATCAAACTCTTAGAACACAACCACATCATACATAAACACATGAGGGTCTACAGGATATGATTTCCTGTTTTAAGTTATCTCCATCCGCCCAGCCAACCCTTTATGGTGGTGGCACCATATGACTTTGATTTGACAGACAAAAGTGAGTATATAAAAAAAAGAGAAAAAAGAAATAATTTCATGTTTTTTTTTTTTTTTTTTGTTGTTGTTTGTTTTTTTTCTGTTATGATATTGTTATGAACTGTTATGACAGTTTTATCACATATATGTAATGAATTCTATTTTATGTATTTTCAATAAATGAATAGCCATAATAATACCCAGACAGCAACATAGTGTGGCCCAGATCCGACCCACATCTGGTACATGTGGATTACACGCGGACCAGATGTGGGCCGGATCTGGGCCGACACTATGTTGCTGTCAGGGTAATAATAATAATAATAATAATAATAATAATAATAGAAAATTAAAAATTAAGCGTCATGTCATCGTTTTAACAAACATATTTCCACTACTAAAGCCATTTTGAATTTCAACTGTCACAAAAACTGTTCTAACAATCTAAGAAATAATGACACATGACAAAATATGGACTGCACAGACCAAAAGGTCACTAGTTGAAGCTCACTGACCGATACAGATGGACATTTCACAGGATAATGGATGAATGACACATAAGTTCAACCTGAAACATTAGCACACAATTGAATCTGCACCCCTGTGGCAATCTCAGCGGGATCTGGTCATTGCAGGGTCTACAATCTATTGCACACATTACAAATCTTGGATCTCTGAGCAATGGAGAAAGTTAATATGGTCTGCTAAATGACCTTTCACCTGCTGCTTACAACCAGATGAGTTTACACTTGGAGGAGGATGCCATACGTTGTCAAGCTGCAACGTCAGGTACATATAAGTCACCTGGCCATTGCTTATTGGTTGAAGACTAATCTGAACAGTTTCATCAGTTGTAGGCTGATGAGAATCTCAACCTTATCAAACTACTGTATTATTAACCTTATCTAAGACCATAACACCTTTGAATTACTGTAGGATCAGTTTCACGGAATCAATGAATCACTAGAAAATCAGTCCAGATGCCTACTATGCCTACAATAGCTGCTATTGTTAAGCATTTGGGGGATTCATAATATTGTAGAATTTGTAGAGCTGTTTAATCATAACATCAATTTGTTGGACAACCGGGAAAGCTAATTCACCATGGGTTCCCTTGGGAATTTGTAATGGGTTTTAAGAAAAGCAGTTTTCGATTTATGAGTGAAATAAGGTCTGTGGTTAATAGTACTTTAAAAAGACTTTCGATTGCTCATCAGACAAGAAAAGTATTTTTACTGGAACATTCTGTAACAGGTGCAGCCTATTAGCAACAGCTTTTCTGATGTCTCCAAACTGTAGTAATGTTGAATCCAAAATCGTCTACAGTACGTCACCAAATAAAAATATGGGATGTTTTGGAGAACAGGGTTCAAAGATTTCCAAGTCCTTTTTTCCTCAAAGAATAGGAATATTTTCTTCTTGAAAACTGGTTCAATACGCCAAAACACACTCTTCAGTTGTTTCATAACAGCGGTATAAAAAAGGCTTTATACACCATTGATGCAAATAACCTGTCTTGAGGTTGCGAGTTTTCAAATGGTCCATATTGTAGCGTCTGGACCAATCAGACACACAATTATTCATTATATTTAATGAATAATCCAGAAACTCACTCTCTCAAAGTTCTGTGAACCCATCCCGCTAAAACTGCAACTAGCATCCCAAACTTAGCTAACACACACAGAGAACTAGGTGTCCTGTTACAGGATACAGGAACACTGATAAGAACCTTTTTATGATCAGAGAGAATTTGCAGAGGCTTGAGACTTTCTGAGAAGGACAAATCAACCCTTTTAATCCTATATATTCTATATATAACCACTTGAGAAATGTATAAACATGTATCCAATTTTCCCATCTCACGATTTTACTTTTATAGGCTTTGGACTATGTATTAATTCCCTCTTTTGAACTCTCTTGGTATTATTGTTTCAGAGTTGCATACTATGGTTAACTAAAATCACATGGGTTGCATGTTTGGTATCGATGGACTCCAACTTTCGTTTCCTATTTGGTAATTTATGTTACATGTTGCTAACTCTATGACACACTAGTATTATAAGAATCTAGAAGATTCTTCTCTCATGCATCCAATCCAATGTCTTATGCTAATATCTTGCTACAGAACAAAGACTCATAAAGGGAACAACTCCTTATTGACTCGGTCACCTTAAGAGGGTGGGGCATCTTCACACTTTAAAATCACTGATCACAAGATCACAGTGCTCTTGTACTGAAAAACGTTGATGTGAAGATGATGCTGTGCTAGAAGCTTCTAAGGAACTCCAAGCTTGTGCCAGGCTCCGGCCTAGACTTTCCATTCACCAAAGATCCTCTGAATCCAACTGGTTTTCTTTCATCAAGACAACATCAGCAAAGATCAACTGGAGCCTAAATTGGCGAGACATGCAAGTGCAAATCAAACTTAGTCTCATTATTTGATTCATTAAGTATCCTTAGTCCTTTTAAAGAAGGGCATGTTAGAACTAAACTGATGGTTTGCTCAAGGCTGTTGATCTGCTGAATTTCAAACAATGCTGTAACTTCTTGCTTTCCTCTATTCTGCTTCAGCTCTCTCTTTCCCTTGGTAAACTGTATGCATGTATGTGTGTGAATGTTAGAGTAGTTTAAGTGTTTAGTTAATAAAGTCTTGTTTATGTCACACGTAATGTTGTCCGTGTTTCATGCATTAATTTTATTAACTGATCCAAATATTTATAATTAATTATAACTAGTTATGATTAATTATCATATTTATTTGCTACAATATTATGCTCATTTACAGGTTCATAATTTTGTTTAGTGGTCTACTAGAATAGGTTTACATGATTTAAAGGGGACCTATTATGACCCTTTTCACAAGATGTAATAGAAGTCTCTGGTGTCCCCAGAATGTGTCTGTAAAGTTTCAGCTCAAAATACCTCACAGATCATTTATTATAGCTTGTCAAATTTGCTCCTATTTGGGAGTGTGAGCAAAAACACGCTGTTTTTGTGTGTGTCCCTTTAAATGCAAATGAGCTGCTGCTCCCGGCCCCCTTTCCAGAAGAGGGCGGAGCTTTAACAGCTCGTGCTTCAGTTGCTGAACAACAACAAAGCTGGAGAATCTCACGCAGCCAAAATGAGGATTGTCAGTAACAGTGTTCAGCCTTACATTGTTCAAACCGGAGTCGACACTGATGGAGAGACTCAGGAAGAAGTTACAACTTTTAGAATGAAACTGGACGTTTCTGAATGGTTAGTGGATAAATTTATGTAGTTGCTGTGGAGTTGATTCAACTCATCGACTAGCATGCGTCGTCATGTTAATCTTTTGTGCAAATCCAGCGTTGAATTGACCCTCGTTTGTGAATCAGTCCAGTGTAAAATGACGGCATGACAACAACACTCTACTACAACAACTCTTCCTCTTCTCTAAAGCAGCCCAACATGGCCTCACCCCCTTTGTTGCGTGTTCTCGGGGGCGGGGTTTATGTAAATTTTTGGGTTTATGATGTCACTAACCCGGGAAGAAGCTCGTTGTAGTCCCTACCAGCCGTTTGTTGTAGTCCTTAAAAAGCGATTTCTGTAAAAGAAAATATCCATATCCATATATAATATGGATGGCAAAAAAAATGGATGAGTAAATATTGAAAATGTTATTTTTATATGTGACATAACCACCAAAATGTCATAGTGATGCCGCATACATCTACTTTAGAATTAAACTAAAACAGTTGTCATCAATTACTTGTCCTCATGTTGTTTTCCATAATTATTTCGATTAAATGCATGTACATGTAAACACATTCATTGTCATCTGAAAAAGTGGCCCATATATTACATATAATATGCTATTATATTCATGCCAAGGATCAATTGAGAGGAAAAGCTCACATGAAAATTTCAGATTAGTTTTATGATAGACCCCTCAGACCCCGCCGAAAACACCTCGGTTTAATGGTGTGAGAAAATCATGGTGAAATATTTGAATTGTTGGTGTGAGGTGTGGAATATATAATAAGCCGCTATTCATCAGGACGCGCTCTGTAATAATTCTGGGAGTACTGCTCATCGTTGGGTTTATTACTGATTAATTTCACCATCTGTCTTTCTCTGGAACATCCACAGCGAAGAAAAAAAAAAAAAATCCACAGTGTGTTTCATTATTCAGACAGGTGATTTGAGCCAGCACAGTGACATTTCTGTCTAACAGGATGAGCCACGGCCAGACAGCACAGGGAACATGTTCACATACATATGACAGCAGCACTGCCTGTCTAGCATGTCTCTGATTACTGGACACCTCACTTCTACCATTGTGAAGCTGATGTCGGTGTTCATGAATCCTGTCTCCAGAGTCACATGACCCCTCTCTGGCGTGGAGGGAATCAACAGAGATGATGGGACTGTGTGAAAGCTGCTTGTGCTGGTCGTTTTTCTCTGTTATGTCACCCTGCTGCACTTTCACCATCTCTTTACAAAGATTTATACTAAGGAGGAGATAAGAGAATGAAGGGGAAAATAAACAATATTATATATATATATATATATATTTAATAAGGACATTTTAGATTGATCAAAAGTGACAGTAAACACATTTATAATGTTACATAAGTTTTTTATTTCAAATAAATGCTGTTCTCTTGAACATTCTGTTTATCAAAGAATCCAGAAAAAAAGATGCATCAAGGTTTCCACAAAAATATTTAGCAGCACAACTGTTTTCAACATTAATAATAATCATAAATGTTTCTTGAGCAGCAAATCAGCATATTAGAATGATTTCTGAAGGATCATGTGACACTGAAGACTGGAGTAATGATGCTGAAAATTCGGCTTTGATCACAGGAATAAATTACATCAGTGTTTTTTTTTTTTTTTTGTATCATTGATATACTATTATAGTTTTTTTTGTTTGTTTTTGTTTAAAATATGTCTGTACAGTTCTTATTTAGTTTTAGTTATTTTAGTAGTTCAATCTAAAATAAACATGATTCATGGGCATGATTCATGGGTTCACAGAGATCATTCCAAGATGCAGAGAACAATTGGCTTTTATTTAATAATGAAATGAAACAAAAATAAACAAAACTACCCCGTGGGGAAAAAAACAACCGGCAAGGCAGGAACCGACTGGGAACACGGGTACATTGGACAACAAACTGGCACAGGACTGCAAACACAAGGAGAATAAATAGGGCAGCAAACAAAGCAGGTAATGAGGGAGGACAGGTGGGGCAAATGAACCAATAATCAGATAACAAGAAGAGCGGGGTTAGACAATAGACATGACAGCACATGGCACAAAGAAACAAACATGACAAGCCATGTGCTCAAACAAAACAAAACAAAACAAAAACACAAGCACATGGGCAGCGAACACAATCACAAGCCATGTGTTCAAACAAAACAAGACATGAACACACAGCTAATGAGAGCTCTCATAAGCTGTGTGTTCACACAAAACATAACATGAAATCAAGAAAACAGAAGAATACACACTTCTGCAGCCCAGTGCCAAAGCACTGTTAACAGCCTGACTTCCTAATGTACAAGTAGGCCAATGGTCAGTGAACAGACTGCTGGCAATCCATGGACTTCTGTGGGTGCGTCTCAATCAGCTCCCTAGTTCAGTAGTCAGGGCACTGATCCCCAGCGGGCACTTCGATATCAATTTGACATCAAATATTAGTCAAGACTTGATGAATGCTGTATAACATCATTTTAAATTCAGTTCGGACGGCAATTTCTTCCAGTGGTAATTGCGTGAAAATAGGAAGTTAATCCCACACTGAAATTAGTTTGATGTATATGTGGGCCAATATGTTTGCCGTTCAATTTACATCAAATCAATGTCATGTTTTAGACGTCAAATTGAAGTCATATTGACATCACACTGACATCAATGATTAGTATGTTTGGTATATATATATATTGGTCGAGAATAGGACATCAGTGTGTGGATGTCAAATGGACGTCGTTTTTGACGTCAGTTTGCATATTTGACCTGTTTTTTGACATCAATGTTTGATGCCTTTTCAACATCAATTGCCCACTGCATGGGTCATGGAGTCGGCCATTTTAAGGGCTGTCTCAAATGCAAAATCCTATTAGTGCACTGAAACGTTCACTCCCTAAAAAGTACCACAAAGCACTATGAAAACCAGGGAGCATCGATGGTCACTATGTTCCCTTAACAGAAGTTCTAAAGCATGAAACATAAATAATGTGAGCCAACTCACTTTTTTTTTTTTTTTAAATACAAACCACTATTTAGTTATGTTTTAGCACCTAGACAGGTAATGTACATAATCTAGCTAAATGTTGCATGTACAGTGCACAGCATAAATAAGTACACCCCCTCTGAAACTTCTGAAAGTCAGCAATTACTCAATTACTTAGAAGACATGTTAGGGTTCTTTAGAGATATAATGTTCCAGCAAGTCTGCTTAATCAATTACCAAAGAAGCATGTCAAAATTATTCAGGAAAATAAGATTTTCTTATCAAGGTGATAAAATGTTGTGTAGCAAAAATGAGTACACCCTCCTAAAAGTTACTAAATAAAACAAAATAAAAATTTTCTGGTGTAAGTTTAAGGCAATGTTTGATCAACAGGTAAGTATGTTGAACCAAAACATTTAAAGAGAAGTAATTTCTCGACAATTAAAAGTGTTATATAGCCCACTGAATCATTCTCAGACTTAATGCTGACAACAATGGAAGCACTTGGGAGAGGACTGTCAGGAGACTTATTTCTTAGCACAAAAGAGGACAGTGGTACAAGAGGATTACCAAAGCATTGTTTTAAGTGTGAAAATATAGCAAAAGTAACACAGAAATTCAAAATGGACTTGCGACAAGGCCCCTGAAATAATCAGGCCTTCATTTTAAGCTTTCATTTAGTGATGAGGGATTTTTTTGCTAGACAAAGAGCAGGAGAAATACCAAGCGAGTGTCTCAGAGCCAGCAAAAGCTATGAAAAGAGTGAAAAGATGCAGCATGCAGAAATGACATGCATGGTTGTTGTTCTCACTGGAACTACCTACTGTAGCCAAAGCACAATAAAGTCAGTTAGCCATTTCCAAAGCCCATATTTACAAAATATAGATTCTGGGAATCAATACTCTGGTCTCATGAGACCAAATCAATCATTTTGGATCTAACAGCATCCAAAATGTTATGGTGTTGCTAGAGGAGGAGTACAGTGAGAAGTGCCTGGTTCCCACAGTAAAGTTCAGTGGTAGTAAAGCTCGTATATAGGGATGTATGAGTGCTGAAGGTGTGAGGGAGTTGTGCTTTATCAATGCTGTCATGAATTCACACACCACTGTGTAATTTAATACACAAACTTGAAACAGAAGATGTTACCCTTTCCTCATTTTTGGGCATTTTTTCAACATGACAATGAGGATATGCATTCTCCCAAGGTGAAAAACCTTCTGTGGACATGTATTGCACTCAATCTTAACACTCTTGAGCACCTGTGGGGGATTCTGTAGAGACGAGTTGAGCAACACTCCCCATTAAAGATCAGGGCATTTAAGGAGCTCATCATCCAGGAGTTAAACAGGACAGATGTGACAATTTGTCATGACCTTGTACACTCCGTGCCAAGAAGGGTCAGAGCAGTATATTCAAAATTATGGTCAGCATACTAAGTACTAGAATATTATACATTTGTTTAATTAAATCTAGGGTGTACTCATTTCTGCAATCCTTAAACAAAATTGTCTAATTTACATATTTTATGGCTATTAATGACAAATATTTCTCAGTTTTTATTATGTATATGTTTAATACATTTTAGTTTTGCCATCTTTCCATGAATTGTATTAGTGATCATAAAGAAAATACATCTTTTGTATTTGTTCAGAGGGGGTGTACTCATTTATGCTGTGTACTGTATACGTAACAATTTATCTTAATGTACTTTAAATAACATTAAGAAGTAATGTCAGAACAATATCAGTTCTGCTGTTGTTCATAAATACCAATAGTGATGTTGTACAATGATGACTTTGTCATGTAGCCGGAAATAGACTCATCAGTGTCCCGCTGTGTAGTGAGCCAGGGTCCTTACTGTCCTTACCAGAGCCCGAACTTGTGTACATGATATATGGATTCACGACCTAGGAAGCTGGGAGCTGGCTGAGACGCACTTATAGTCTTAGCTGGCAGGCAATTATAACAAAAAATGTGCAGTTGTTTCATGGAAAAAATATTCTTTGTATCCCTTGTTTGCCTTAAGGGAAAATCACAGTTCTTGATGGCTGTTTGTGGTGTACAGGTGAAGCAAATGGCATTTTGACATGATTTCTCGCTCTCTCTCAGTCTCATTAAGACCTGCAGTGCCGCCTTGGGAAATGCACCTACAATCGTTTAAACATTAAATCTGATGAGCCTCCAGTCTGTAAGTGGGGCGTAATTGGTGAGAAACAAAGATTGTTTTGCTAATTTTGATCAGTCTTTGTGGAGTGAGAGGTTTGAAGGTGTACACTATGAGATTTTTTTTTTTTTTTCTGTCCTTTATGATTGCGGCTTGTTCGATTATATGATATGATGTTGAGATCTAAAGCCGGGAGCACTCTGCAGGATTTATAATAGTCTTTTACGACTGTAAGATCTCAGACTGTACAGTAGTCAAGACGCGTTAAAAACGGACGCATACAAGAAGCTTCCAAAATTTTACATCCTCAAACTGTGACACATTTGATGAAAGTGAGCTGCATTTACATGCGTGATAGAAATGGTAGCTGGCAAACACAAACAATCTCTAGCATTAATTTTGATCAAAATAAACTAAAAGTTCACAGGAAAAAGCATACATTCACTACAACATAATCAGTTTTTAATATTTCACTGGTTCTTTCATTTTTGCATGCGTTCATAATTTCCTTCTATGACAGCCTGGCCAAAAAATATGTCCGCACAATTTGGCATGATTCATTGCGTTATCACAAATAAAACTATTGACTTCAGGCTCAACTGTGCTTATAGAATCTTTAACAAATTGGAAATAATATTTAAATAAAGGGTGAAGATGTCAGCTTTCCTAGGCCGGACATCACTTTTGGCCACTACTGCAGATGTAGTATAGTTCTTCTATAGATGCATCTTAACTATTTATGTTTTTCTTAGATTAATTCATATTTGACTGTATATGAAGTATTGAGTTATAATCTGAGAATAATGATATTGTATATTCATCGTGTCGCTATTTCAAAACTAACGGCAGGTGAAATTGTGGTTGTCAAAATGTTTTGTCAGTCTTCATAGATATGTCTTACTTCACACTGCTAACCAGATTTTTATACTCACCCGACTAAACAGTTGTGCTTGATATTGTTGCAAATGCAAATGTCACTCACTGCTGCTTGTTGTACCGTTTAGATCACTCTAACAAGATGATGTAATTAATTTCTCAAAAACAGACGGGTGAAATGAAACCTAGTGTAGTGCACACACTGCTATAAATTCATATGTAGACATGTCAGGCTCTATATGTGTGCAGAACTTAAAAAGAATGACATATTCGCTCGTCTGCTCGAGAAAACCTCGCGGGTTCTCAGTGGTGGATCGCAGGGAAGTGAGTGAATGTGTCTCAGGCGGAGAGACAGGGGTAGATGTTGATGGAGTCTGCAGTCATGCGGCGCATGGTGGGCCGTGCATCGCTCTCACTCTTTCTTTCTACTCACACAGCTGTGACAAAAGCTAGATTGAAAAGAGCTTGACAATCTGCCTGAGATCTGACAGGGCTGTCACAGAATCACTCAACATCCCTTGCATAATTACAGCATTATCACTGATCCTGGAGACAGTATGAAATGTGCCTGTGAGCGGGGATATCCTCCATTCCAAGTGTTGTTTCTTAGCTGTCACAAACCGAGGACTAGATGGAAAAACGTTCACAGTAGCTTTCCATGAGAAAATGGGTGGAAAGATCCTGGTACAAAATGATTAAAACGGAGGGTTACCATGACGACAGCTGGGCTCTAATAGGATTAACTTCCTGCAGTTGCGATGAAAGTATTATCTGTTGAAATGCTTGTTTTGTTAGAGCCACTGCTGTCTGAAGTTGTGCCATGTCAAGTAGGAGCGACTGAAAATGTCGCGCATCCATAAGCATATTTGTTCAATTTGATATGGATTCCTTGTGTTGTGGTTTCATACTTTGTAAGTACATTAAACATCAGCTAAACATTTGCCTCAAGAAAGGATTTAGCATTGATTTTTAGTCATCTTGATTTTAAAATAAAGTGAGGATTTAACTACATCAAAGACATTTGGGGAGCCAAAAGTAGCAGTGCTATTAACTTAACATTTTTCAACACTATGACAGAAGTTATAATGAGCACAAGCATTGCTGCATTGTGCAACCTCACTATTTTTTTTCTCACATTGCATCGTAAGCGTGGCTTTATAGCCTTGTGTACTGATCTGGCTCTCTTATGTCAAGTCAAGTCACCTTTATTTATATAGGCTACAATACAGATTGTTTCAAAGCAGCTTTACAGTGACAACAGGAAAATGATTCAGTGATACAAATAGTTCATTTCAGCTGTACAGCAGCTCTAAAAGAAAATAGTGTCATTGTTCAGCTCGAGTTCAGTGTTGACACCTCATTGGCTCTTGCTGAAGCTCAAACGTGCTGCGTAACACAAGAATGAACCTCATTGGTTCTTGCTGAAGCTCAAACGTGCTGCGTAACACAAGAATGAACCTCATTGGCTCTTGCTGAAGCTCAAACGTGCTGCGTAACACAAGAATGAACCTCATTGGTTCTTGCGGAAGCTCAAACGTGCTGCGTAACACGAGAATGAACCTCATTGGATCTTGCGGAAGCTCAAACGTGCTGCGTAACACGAGAATGAACCTCATTGGTTCTTGCGGAAGCTCAAACGTGCAGCGTAACGTGAGAATGAACCTCATTGGTTCTTGCGGAAGCTCAAACGTGCAGCGTAACACGAGAATGAACCTCATTGGTTCTTGCGGAAGCTCAAACGTGCTGCGTAACACGAGAATGAACCTCATTGGTTCTCGCGGACGCTCAAACGTGCTGCGTAACACGAGAATGAACCTCATTGGTTCTCGCGGAAGCTCAAACGTGCTGCGTAACACGAGAATGAACCTCATTGGTTCTAGCGGAAGCTCAAACGTGCTGCGTAACACGAGAATGAACCTCATTGGTTCTTGTTGAAGCTCAAACGTGCTGCGTAACACGAGAATGAACCTCATTGGTTCTCGCGGACGCTCAAACGTGCTGCGTAACACGAGAATGAACCTCATTGGTTCTTGCTGAAGCTCAAATGTGCTGCGTGACACGAGAATAAACCTCATTGGTTCATGTGGAAGCTCAAAAGTGCTGCGTAACACGAGAATGAACCTCATTGGTTCTTGCGGAAGCTCAAACGTGCTGCGTAACACGAGAATGAACCTCATTGGTTCTTGCGGAAGCTCAAACGTGCTGCGTAACACGAGAATGAACCTCATTGGTTCTTGTTGAAGCTCAAACCTGCTGCGTAACACAAGAATGAACCTCATTGGTTCTTGCGGAAGCTCAAACGTGCTGCGTAACACGAGAATGAACCTCATTGGTTCTTGCGGAAGCTCAAACGTGCAGCGTAACGTGAGAATGAACCTCATTGGTTCTTGCTGAAGTTCAAAAGTGCTGCGTAACACGAGAATGAACCTCATTGGTTCTTGCGGAAGCTCAAACGTGCAGCGTAACGTGAGAATGAACCTCATTGGTTCTTGCGGAAGCTCAAACGTGCAGCGTAACGTGAGAATGAACCTCATTGGTTCTTGCTGAAGTTCAAAAGTGCTGCGTAACACGAGAATGAACCTCATTGGTTCTTGCGGAAGCTCAAACGTGCAGCGTAACGTGAGAATGAACCTCATTGGTTCTTGCGGAAGCTCAAACGTGCAGCGTAACGTGAGAATGAACCTCATTGGTTCTTGCTGAAGTTCAAAAGTGCTGCGTAACACGAGAATGAACCTCATTGGTTCTTGCGGAAGCTCAAACGTGCAGCGTAACGTGAGAATGAACCTCATTGGTTCTTGCGGAAGCTCAAACATGCTGCGTAACACGAGAATGAACCTCATTGGTTCTTGCGGAAGCTCAAACGTGCAGCGTAACACGAGAATGAACCTCATTGGTTCTTGCGGAAGCTCAAAAGTGCTGCGTAACACGAGAATGAACCTCATTGGTTCTTGCGGAAGCTCAAACGTGCAGCGTAACGTGAGAATGAACCTCATTGGTTCTTGCGGAAGCTCAAACGTGCAGCGTAACGTGAGAATGAACCTCATTGGTTCTTGCTGAAGTTCAAACGTGCTGCGTAACACAAGAATGAACCTCATTGGTTCTTGCGGAAGCTTAAACGTGCTGCGTAACACGAGAATGAACCTCATTGGTTCTTGCGGAAGCTCAAACGTGCTGCGTAACGTGAGAATGAACCTCATTGGTTCTTGCGGAAGCTTAAACGTGCTACGTAACACGAGAATGAACCTCATTGGTTCTTGCGGAAGCTTAAACGTGCTGCGTAACATGAGAATGAACCTCATTGGTTCTTGCGGAAGCTCAAACGTGCTGCGTAACGTGAGAATGAACCTCATTGGTTCTCGCAGAAGCTCAAGCGTGCTACGTAACACGAGAATGAACCTCATTGGTTCTTGCGGAAGCTTAAACGTGCTGCGTAACATGAGAATGAACCTCATTGGTTCTTGCGGAAGCTCAAACGTGCTGCGTAACGTGAGAATGAACCTCATTGGTTCTTGCGGAAGCTTAAACGTGCTGCGTAACACGAGAATGAACCTCATTGGTTCTTGCGGAAGCTCAAACGTGCAGCGTAACACGAGAATGAACCTCATTGGTTCTTGCGGAAGCTCAAACGTGCTGCGTAACACGAGAATGAACCTCATTGGTTCTTGCGGAAGCTCAAACGTGCAGCGTAACACAAGAATGAACCTCATTGGTTCTTGCGGAAGCTCAAACGTGCAGCGTAACGTGAGAATGAACCTCATTGGTTCTTGCTGAAGTTCAAACGTGCTGCGTAACACAAGAATGAACCTCATTGGTTCTTGCGGAAGCTCAAAAGTGCTGCGTAACACGAGAATGAACCTCATTGGTTCTTGCGGAAGCTCAAACGTGCTGCGTAACGTGAGAATGAACCTCATTGGTTCTTGCGGAAGGTCAAACGTGCTGCGTAACACGAGAATGAACCTCATTGGTTCTTGTTGAAGCTCAAACCTGCTGCGTAACACAAGAATGAACCTCATTGGTTCTTGCGGAAGCTCAAATGTGTAAATGTATCTATGCAATTACTTCCACCTTCACTGAGATTCTGCTCAAAAAATACTGCTCTGACTGTAAGAATATATTATCATCTAATCTAATAGTTGTTTTTTAAAAAAAAGATATTTCAATGAAGTTAGCTAGTGCCTTTAGTATACTTTTACACTTTAGTTACTTTTAAATACAGTACTAACACTGGAAAAAAATATATACTTTAAAAGACATAAATGTGAACTGAATTAAATGTTTTCAGATACCTAGTTGCATGGTAGTTACAATTGAATAAAATGTATTATAGTTTAAATTTATATTAAATGCAGTTAGCTGAATTTTAGTGTGCTATTTTGACCCAAGTAGGACTTAAATAATGTTAAAGTGTACTGCCGAATGCACTGGCAAATATTCAGGGTAAACTAAAATATACTGTAGTTTCATATCTTCATATCACATATTCATATCATAGGTCATGTGTGTCATCATGTGTCAAAAACCTAGTACACAGAGGCACACATTTCCTGAGACGCTCACCTGAGTGTGTTTCTATGATAAACGCCTTCACATGCGCCAACACAAACAAACAGCTACTGAAGAAAAAAAAGCAGATGACGTAAATTGCAAGCACCCTTTTATACTCACGGACACAGCGGTACTGACATCATGGACTGTCATCATCAAATAAAATTGACATGTTTAAACACGTGCTTCAGACACCGGTCACGCTGATGGTGTTCCCCATAGCAATGCAGTTTAGAGTGTTTTGTTTTGTTTTGTTTTTTACATTTTTAAATTTGTCAACTAAAATGCATTGGAAAAAATACATACAAATTAATTGGATAAACACAGTAAATTAAGTTTAGTTTACTAAAGCACACTTAAGTGGTCTTTTTATTTCATTAATATTATATTATCTGGAATATTATACTACTTTTAGGATTTGAAGTACACATTCAACACTATACAGTGCTTCTATTTCACAAGGATGTAGACATCTACTAGCTTGAGAAGCTTCAAAAGCAGCTTTCCCTAACACTGATCACAACATAAGCGGTTTACTACAACTCCAAAAACAGGTGAAGATTAATGAAAAATAAATTGTTTTCCACAGTTTATAACTACTGTAGTTTAATATCTATATAAAGTCTTGACCTTTGGTGGTCTTTGCAGCTTTACAGAACATTTTCCCTTTGTGAAAACAGCTGTAGTTCACATAAGAGTCAACCAAGCTGAATATAATTTATCTTTAAAGGTCACTTTAATATTTTCACAGAAATGAAAAAAAAAAAAAAAAAGACAGAAAGCACATTGAGAGGCAGAGGGAACAGCAGCAGGGATGAGAATTTTTTTAGATTGAAAATTTCTTATAACTTGAAATTCCAGTGCTGTGTCCATATCGAACATGAAGTGTCAAATACTGTTTCTGGGTTCAAGCCTCCATTATATATAAAGTGAGAATATTATCTCAATACAGCGATTTATGAGCAATATTCTTTTACAGCACAACTCTAAGCCCACCGTGAGTGTATATTAGCAATTAACAGTTTATTGTTTGCTTTTAGGATCCGAAGGAGCATTTGAACTCCGAAACGGTAGATAGCTTTTAGTAGAATTTGACTCAAATTGTAATTTATATTACATTAAATTATGCTATTATTTGAGAAGAAAGACACTGTGCTGTTCAAGAACACTGAACTCAGTCTCTGCTTCACATCATGAGTCCTCATGAACCTGCCAATGTTTATTTTGCAGTAATGAATGGCTGACTTTTTCCATTTGTCATTTTGCGTAATTAACAAATAAATAAAAACATGGACATGAAATATTGAGTTATTAAAATTATTTAATAAGAAGAACATGAACAACATGTTCACCTCTGCCAATCAAATCCAAGGTCTGGACCTGAAGACTCATTCACAGCAAGAATGACAACTATAAAGATAACTATATTAATGCCAACAGATGATAATGTTCTGTTATATTATGAGCATGCTGCAGTTATGCCATCTGCTCCTTTAAATGTATATATATATATATATATATATATATATATATATATATATATATATATGTAACCCCTCTAACAAGGATGCTAAAGGCTGCAACCTCTAGCGTCAGTCGCTAGAGCATCTCTTGAGATCAGACGAGTGAGGTTTACTTGCACAGCAACTACTAGCTGGCCTCCGTTACACT
Source organism: Mylopharyngodon piceus (assembly GCA_039654765.1). Taxonomy (NCBI): domain Eukaryota; kingdom Metazoa; phylum Chordata; class Actinopteri; order Cypriniformes; family Xenocyprididae; genus Mylopharyngodon; species Mylopharyngodon piceus. The sequence continues at coordinate 19,586,201 of CM077444.1, forward strand.
CACCCCCCTAACCGGGTCATGTAAGACCATCCGGGTCATGGCACCAATGTAACCCCTCACCCAGGTCCTACTCTCCCCACTCTGTGCGGGACTCGAACCTGGGTCTCGGGCGTGGGAGACGGACGCTCTATCAAGGAGGCTAAAGGCTGCAACCCCGGATTAAATCCGGGTCACGGCACCAATGTAACCCCTCACCCAGGTCTTACTCGCCCCACTCTGTGCAGGCCTTGAACCTGGGTCTCTGGCGTGGGACTCGGACGCTCTAACAAGGAGGCTAATATATATATATATATATATATATATACACACACATTGTACACTAAGTACCGCTTTAAGTGCTTGAGCTCTTTAAAGTCAGATGGATTCTGATTGGCTGTCAAAAGCTATGTTTTCATCCACCTATTTTTATGCGCATTTTGAGATATTGCATAAAAAACACTGGATATAAACGCCAAGATGCGCATAAATTCTTAAAATGCGCATAAAAACCGTATGCACTCAATTGAGGCGGATACATTTGAAGTTATGTAAAACATGCGCATAAACTACAATGGAAACACTTTTACCGAATAAATCTCTCAAAAAACTCACGTGACTTTGCCTCAACAGTGGATGTAATTGGATAACGGGACTAACAAGCAGACCAATTGCATCACAGCATCTCAAATGTTGGTTTCATCATGTGAAATGCTTGAGCCAAAGTCTGTCATCCAAATGATTTGGTTTAATTCCCTCCCAGAAGCGTTCCCAAACACCAGGCTTCTGAATGCAAGATAACATGACAATGTTTATTGCATTTCGTCTGCACACTTTGAGAAGCAAGTCATTTATGATGTAGGGGAAAAAAAAAAAAAAAAAAGAACCAGAGTGGCTTTCCCGACTACAACAACTTTCATTTATATTAGATATTTTGTGCCAGTTTCCCAGAAAGTGAATATTTTATTTTCTTGAACATATGGGATGGAAACGGTGCATTATTCACAAAAGTTTTATGCAATATTCCAGTTTTGCGCAACTTTGGATGGAAACATAGCTAAAGTTTTTATTGTTCATCAGCTGGAAGAAAGTTCTGAAAAGTGATATTGTTCTTTATTCAGATAGAATTAGAAACATTATTAAAACAGTGTAGTTGGTGTGAACGGGCCTTAACTGTTGTTTAATCTGCAGTGATGACTGGCTGACTGTATATTTTCCCTTGTGAGAATTTATTTCAAATAAGCACTATATGGCTAATCCTACTGGATGCAACAAGTAATACAAGCTTGAAACTTTTCTTCAGATTTTCATCCACTCGGGACTTGTTCAGCCACATCAGCTTAAACAAACAAGAGCAATGAACTCACTACACGCTTACAGTATTTGACAGCAGAACAGCAGCAGCAAACACTGAAGTAGGCCTCGTCTAGATGACAGCAGCATCTGATACAGCAGTTTAGACTTTCTGTCAGCTGATGCAGCTGCGAACAGGACAGTGAGCATGATAATGTGTCTATTTAGGGGCTAAACACCGAAGGTACGTAGGTACCTATTGTATCTGTTGGCGTTCTTATTATTATTCTTTTCTTCTTCCGCTCTGGAAGTCTATGGCAGCCCATAGAACCGCTTGCAGGAAAGTTATGAAATTTGGCATACAGATAGAGGCCAGTCTGAACTGTCACCATAGCAAATTTGGAGTCTCTATCTCAATCCCTCTAGCGCCACCACCTGTTCAGACTTGCACTTACATTTATGCTAATAACTTTTGAACTGTAAGGGCAAGAAACTAAATTATTTTTTCCTTTGATTCCTTGGCTCAAGACTATCCATATGTCAACACTACTTTTTCTAACACCTCCTAGGCCATTGATCCAATTTTCACGAAAACTGAACCAAATCATCTTCAGACCATGCCAAAAAAAAAGTTGTGGAATTCAAGCTGATTTGTCAGTCTGTTTTCGAAAAATGTACGAACGAATTTTACGCAGCTCTTGCAAAAATAGACGTAAAGCACTATCTCCTCAATCCTTTATCATATTCAGACCAAACTTGGTCCATGTCATCACAGCATGACCTAAGGTTACATGTTGCATTTCGGCGCAGCACCACCTACTGGTCTGGAGATACAAAAATTGACTATTTTTGCTTACAACTTCTGAATGGTTTGTCAAAAAATCATAAATGTGGTGTCATGGGGCTTCATGCCAAGTCGAATGATATCCAGTTTTCAGTCATCGGCCATTTTGTATTTTGTGGTAAAATTTTGTATTTTACGAACGCATGAATATATCATTACGAAACTCGGTATGGGTCATTGGCATGATGTCCTGAAGGAGTCTGAGAAGTTTTAGACCAGCGCCACCTAGTGGTGAAAAAAATATTTACATACTTATAACTTTGGATGTGGCTGACTTATTTTCACAGGAATCCTGAATCCTTGCCGAGTCCAACGATACCAAACATGCTAGGTTTCACCTTATGGTTAGTGCAAAGTTGTGATTTCATTTTTAAACAACATTCGCGAATATCTTCTAAACTGTTAGTCCAATCGAGGAAACATAGGTTGTTGACTATATGCTAATGGCCAAATGTATAAATTTTGACAGTAAGTGGCAAAAAAAAAAAATCGCAATCAAAATCAGGTGTGGGAAATTTTTTATGTGTTCATACATATAAATGTCTATAACTCCTAAACGAAGTGAGATATTTTCACCAAATTTGACACACTTATGTATGGGGGCTCTTTGAGAACACACACAAAAAAAGCAGTGGGACTGTGCCACTTGGTGGTGCTATAATTGAACAAAACATGAAATTGGCTCTAACTACAGTACCGTTGGTCTGATTGACTTCACAATTGACATGCAGTGTCTTTGTCTCAGTTGCTATCATAGTCCATTAAGACATTACTGATCTGTTGCTAGCTTCCTTGTTTGCTTCTCTTGTGCTTGGCCCCTTAATTGCTGCTTGCATCTATATTTACAAATTATTTTGTAACTCACATACTGCCTTATTGATAGAAGGGCTAAGGGCTTTCACTCCTTCTGATAGCGGAGCAGATCGTACAGGCACACTGCAGCAGTATTTATATTTTATGATTCAGAGCTCTGACCTGTGCCTTCAGGGGAAGAATTTCTTAACAGTTTCCCCCTCTGTAGTTCCCTGCCATCTCTATAAATGACACCACAGCGCTTGACTCGATCAGTAAGCTGTGAGGAATTATATAACATACTTAAATTTCAGGCTCTCATTTCACCCATATAAATGAAAAACCTCATTGCAGGGAACAAGGCATTTTTTTTTTTTTTTTTTTTTTTATTCATGGGTCATAATCCCTCTATTTCTCTCCTTCCGTGGGCCGTGCATCACCCACACCACCTGTGCCCTGAGAAATGAGAGGAAAGCATCCAGTCATGTCATAGACTGCTAATCGGGACAATCTTTCTGTGATTTTCCTTCACAAACAAATTATGCCTTCATGCAAGAAATAATTAGAAAATGACATTCGTCATATTTTTTACATTTCCAAGTGAAGATATTGTAGAGTCTGGCATATTTCAGCTGTATGCTACTTTTAATTAAATTAATGTACACATTTACTGATAATCTAAGCATGAGAGGTTTTACCAGAGAGTTGTTTTGTTGGAAAGTAGAGCATTTTGATAAAATGCATGTTCAGTAAACAAAAGTGTTAATACTGCTATTAATAAACAATTACAATTACAGTATGTCCTTCATATTATAGCACTATATGCTAACCTTTGTGGAAAAGAAGTACACATTAACACATTTTTAAATAGAGTAATTACTATGGAAACTTTAAATGCTTTAAACATACTTTAAAAGAATATATTTAAATGCGAACTGAATGTTTTCAGACACTTAACTGCATGTTAGTAACAATTCAATGAAAATGTAGTTTAAATGTATATTAAATGCAATTAGTTGAGCCTAAGAGTTTGTTTTGACTGACTTATTGTCATGCTCAGGCTTAAACGCAATGACCAGAACTTGGGTAAAATTCAAACAGGTAGGTTTATTTGCAGATATGGCAGGAACACAATGCATAAACAGGCAAGTGATGATATATGAGATCGTTAGCAGATGAGATAGACTTGTATTGTTGACTTTGAGTCTTTGTCTTACAGAATTGGTGGAGCACACACACCACGAGGGAACAACACAGAGATGAGGGATGACTGGAAGACGACTTGGATGACTGGCTAACAGGGTAGTCAGGAACATAAAGCAGGGAAGTAGTCTACAACATCAGACACGGCTGAAAACTTAAGCAGCTGACTTGTTGCCTCGCTGCCTTATCAGGCAAGGATTTTGTAAGCAGCGTTTGCACATGAAGGCACCTCAAGAAACTGATTTCGGACAGGCTTCTGAGGCAGTGTAACAGTTTAATGATCTACAGCAAAATATGCAGGACTTAAGTATGTAACTGTATGTAATTTAATAGTTAACTCTGATTTAGAAGTATGGTTAAAGTGTACTACCAAATATACTTACAAGCATTTATGATAAACTAAAATGTACTTTAATGTAATTTATATTGAAACTTGTAAATCATGTATTTAAATATATTTGTAATTACACATTTGTAATGATGAAGTTGCAATTCAGAACATTTAACACTACAGTTAAAATTACTTAAACTTTAGTATGTTAATCAACACATCAAAATAAGTGTACTTATTTAAAGCATGACAAAAGATTATTAAAACATAATGATATAAAATGTACTTTAAAGTAAAACTTTTTAATTTGACATTATTACTACAATATATAAAATAATATAATACTATAAAAATACAGTTAATAACAATGAACCTTCCTTGTGCCAAGTAATGTAGTAATTAGCTTTTAAAACATTTTTAACACATAGGTCACAGGTATATGATTATCAGCAGAAAGCTATTTTAAAAAGCTTCACACATGGCTTATCCAATCACATTTGGAGCCAGATTGATGACTTTTATAAAAATTGCTTTTAAAATCTAACAATATAATTTTAAATGAGCTGTTAATTAAAAAAGAAAGAAAAAGAAAAGACAAAAATGAAAAAGTCGTCCAGGTCACTGAACAGCAGTAAATGTATATCTGGTAATTTCTCTGAGGGACATTCATTTGAGAAATTAATGTTGAAGTTGAGATGATGTTGAGATGAGGGAATAAATTAGACTAAAAGCTTTGTCGGAGAGCAGGAGTTGAGTTGATGAACGGAAACTAGGTTCTTCTGGATCCTTCTCATCTCTGCCCAGCAACCCAGATGCAAAGAAGCCGAGAGAATACAGGGATAATAATTGGAAATGAGAAATGATTCGCAGAAACGAAGGATCAAAGTATTGTATAAAGCGCTTTAATGCTGCGTTCACTTCAAGTCGGAAAGTCTGCATTTACAGGATGGCTCAGGATGGTCGAGGTTGTGAGGTTAACTTGTTAATCTAGAAATAGTTCATAAAAACATGTCTTGAGACCACTTGAATCTGTTTCATTATGTTGCTTTTTATGGTTTTGAAAGCAAGAACACGTCTGACTGCTGTATGGTGAACAACATGAACCTAAACAAGCCTAATTACAGATGTATATCCCTCTTTCCTGTTTGGATGAGTTCAATCTGTGTATAAGGCATTGTTTATCCTCTGCAATTTGATTGCTAGGTGACTTATTTGTTGACAAACAAAGCGAACAGTAAATGCAAAGCTAGAGTAGAGATGTCATCCTATTTCTTTATACAGTATGTCATCTTCCGAGCATTAGTTAATGGAATGCCGGATGAGATGAAGCAAGAATATCCCAGATCTGACAGTGATTGGAACAAAGCATAAATGCTTAAATTTATTCAAGGTTGTGATCTGAAAGGATTGTATTAGAGACACTTATGAGCAATATTTCATTTGTGGCATAGCTAATAACATTTGCATGGCGGCACAGTGCTCTATTGTAAAGGGGTGTATCAATCAGATGTTTAACGTGAGGTCAGATAAAGATGTGCCTGTGTATGTGGATATGCTCCTGTGCGTTCCTAATGGCTCTCACTGTGAGTTAAGACTTCTGCTCTCAATATTAATCAGCCTCAGTTATTGCTGGGAATTTACATTATTGATCAAGAGGGTGGCAGGCGGAGACAAATGCAATGAGCCAGTAAAAAAGATAAACATCAGGGTAGCGGCTCCGATCAGTCATCTCCTTCTTCTTCTAATTTCCCTCTGGATGTCAGAGACACTAATGAAGCACAACAGACATCCACTATATATAAAAGGGGCTCATAAAACTGTAAAATTTACAGTTGTAACCTGATTAAAATCGCAGATTAGCAGACATTCAGGTGGAGTCACACACAGCTAAATCTATTAGTTATTTATAATTCTTATAAGTATATTTTATAATTCTAATATTACGAGTATACATTTTTTTATAAGAAGTCTTTTGAATAAATAGCTACTAAGTAGGGGTGTAACAGTACACAGAAGTCACGGTTCGGTACTTACCTCGGTTTTGGAGTCACGGTTTGATACGAGTTCGGTACAACAGGAAAAAGCAACAAATCCCCAATGCTAGGTTTCTTTTCATTTATTAAAGGGGTCATGATTTGAGAAATCAACTTTTTCTTGAGCTTTTGATATATAAGAGGTCATCGTACTATAAGAATATCCTGTAAGTTTCTGTATTGAAAACTTCCTTGTTAGTCCAATAAAAGCTTTTATTGACACCAGGCCCAGCGAACGACTGACCCTGTAATCTATAGATAGGTGAAACCCCGCCTTCGCAGAAGAAATCAACGCCTACTTCATCATTGCAATGTTAGCCCCGCCCACTGACATGTTAGTGAGACGAGGAGGAAAGAAGAGTGATACAGAACTAAAAATAACATTAATAACATAATCTGTTATTTAAACAGTGATTCAATTATATATAAAAAGCGATCAAAGAACGCTCCCTTAACAATCACTGGAGCTGTCAATCAAACAGCGTGAGTTTATCAGTGACTGATTTCTGGACACGTGCCAAAACTCCCGTTTTATTTAACAAATCTCTTAGTTACAATGCGTTTGCACTGTTAGTTATGATGAAATCATTCGTTGATGTGCAGAAATTGAGTTACAATTATGAGATCACTGCTTTCATGCGCTCAACAACATGTCTGTCTGTGATCGGCTACAATGTTCATCACTGCCACGATCTAAATATTATGCCATAGATCTAAATGTAATGCAACACATTTCACGATTAGTTAACCTTGAGAACTGTAGTAGTAAAAACGTGCTAAAAGTTTTCGAGAGAATTCAACATGTAATACTTAGCTATTTCATATTGCAAAGATGTTAGCCAATCACAGCAGTGGGCGTTTACACTGAAATCTCACAGCAGACACGCCCTTTAAAATAGAGAGTTCAGATAAGAGGGCTAAAATCAGGGAAACATTATAAAACAATAAAACAACGCAGTTCATGACCCCTTTAACAGACAGTAGTGCAAATTACAGTTTGTTCCACCTAGCGGCACTTAGTCCCCCATTATCGCGCATGTCCCCTTCTGGATTTGAGTGTGGATCGCCTGTGACTGACTGTATTCGTCGTCTGACTGTATGCAAACAAACGTGGCGTCTGTACCATTACGGTTCGGGACGAATACACCCCTATTACTAAGTATCTTTTGGAATAAATAGCAACTAAGTATCAGTTTTTCTTATCTGTGAAATTAATAGGAAAATATATATATATATCTGGTGTCTATGCACATCAAAGTTTGACAAATCTAGCTTTCTTAAATCTATAAACCCAGGTCAACTGTGTGGTTTAGTAACTTGCCATCTCGGCAGGGAATCACTACACATCCGGAGGCAAAGCGTGCATCAGCGGGGGAAAAGCTCACATGTTCTTCACCCTTCTTGATCTCTCTGATTTGTCTGCACAGCGAGAGCTGAATAGGTCGGGAAACTCACCTCCATTCCCTGTCAAAGATGAGTACCTCTAACTGCTCTACATGCTCTGGCTTCCGGCCCCCATCAATTCCTTCGTCTTACAGAGAGAGAGAGAGAGAAACAGATTGAAAGCAACAGAATAAGAAAGACTGTTCAATAAGGCTAAGCATGCATTTGGGCTTTTTGTTACAAGCGGAAAAGACCAAAGAATGACCAAATATCAAATTTCATACAGTCTCAATCAAACAGAGTAAATCACAGCACTTTCTCCACAGTTCATTTTCTTTTGCACAAAGGCCATGCACACACTGCAGTGTTGCTACTTCTCTTCTACAGCTAAATTCACATTCTAAAACCACATTCCCTGCTGGAAGATTCAAATAGTGTCAACTGAATTTTCTTTAAATCCCGAACTGCACAACTAGTAATATTCTGTACACATTCACAATGATAATTTAGGTGATTCATTCTGAGATTAAATTATGGTTGTAACTCTCCAAACATTGACGAATGTGTACATGACCATATTGAACAAATGGAGTGATGAATTAAAATCATAATTATATTCACAGTCAGAATGAGCATCACTATTCATCACTGGTTTGTTATGGAAGCTTGTTTCCGCCACTAAATAAAAAAGGTAATTGCAACTTTTTATCTCACAATTCTGACATTTTCTCACAATTGCGAGTTTGCATCTCACAATTCTTACTTTTTTTCCACAGAATTGCGAGATATAAACTCACAATTGCGTGATATAATCTCTATATAACTCTATATAGACGTAATATATACACGGACATTATAAGACGCAATTGTGAGTTTATATCTCTCAATTCTGACCATATCTCGCAATTCTGACTTTATATCACGCAATTCTAACTTTATATCACGCAATTCTGAATTTATAACACAATTCTGACTTTATATCACACAATTCTGACTTTATAACTCGCAATTCTGACTTTATAACACGCAATTCTGACCATATCTCGCAATTCTGGCTTTATATCATGCAATTCTGACTTTATATCAGACAATTCTGACTTTATATCACTCAATTGTGACTTTATATCACGCAATTCTGACTTTATATCACGCAATTCTGACTTTATATCACACAATTCTGACTTTATATCTCGCAATTCTGACTTTATATCTCGCAATTCTGACTTTATATCACGCAATTCTGACTTTATAACACGCAATTCTGACCATATCTCGCAATTCTGACTTTATATCAGACAATTCTGACTTTATATCACACAATTCTGACTTTATAACTCGCAATTCTGACTTTATAACACGCAATTCTGACCATATCTCGCAATTCTGACTTTATATCACGCAATTCTGACTTTATAACACGCAATTCTGACCATATCTCGCAATTCTGACTTTATATCATGCAATTCTGACTTTATAACATGCAATTTTGACCATATCTCGCAATTCTGACTTTATATCACGCAATTATGACTTTATATCACACAATTCTGACTTTATAACATGCAATTCTGACCATATCTCGCAATTCTGACTTTATATCTCACAATTCTGACTTTATATCACGCAATTGTGACTTTATAACTCGCAATTCTGACTTTATATCACTCAATTCTGACTTTATAACTCGCAATTCTGACTTTATATCTCGCAATTCTGACTTTATATCTCGCAATTCTGACTTTATATCTCGCAATTCTGACTTTATATCTCGCAATTCTGACTTTATATCACGGAATTATGACTTTATATCACACAATTCTGACTTTATAACACGCAATTCTGACCATATCTCGCAATTTTGACTTTATATCTCACAATTCTGACTTTATAACTCGCAATTCTGACTTTATATTACGCAATTCTGACTTTATATCTCGCAATTCTGACCTTATATCTCGCAATTCTGACCATATCTCGCAATTCCGACTTTATAACTCACAATTCTGAATTTATATCTGGCAATTGTGAGAAAAAAAGTCAGAATTGTGAGATAAAAAGACGCAATTACCTTTTTTATTTTTTTTTATTTCATAGCGGAAAACAAGCTTCCATAGTTTGTTCTTGTTTAAAATATTCTAGTTAACTCAATCCAAATAAATTAAACACAAGTTATGATAATGTGTAAACACACTCTGCACTTTGACCTCTGTATGGAATATGTAATTTATTATCAATTATTAACTTATTAACTAATAACATTTCATTAAATTTTATTAAATCAGCAACTCCAACAACACAAAAAACTAAAAGAGGAATAAAGCGCAAAGACAGAGTGTAAAAGAGGTGATGCCTGAAAGACGTTGTGAAGGTGAGAATATGGAGGCAATCATATTGGATTATTCGGGTAATCAACAGTGGAAGCTGCTGGTACTTAAAGTGTGCTGGGTCTTAAGGGTCAATATTTGCACAAGTGAAATATGTTTCTCAGACTTCATACTGGTTGAAGAAGGCATGGAGAAATGAAGATCCATGACAACTCACCAGAGCCAATTAACAGAGCCCTCGTCTGAGTGGGCTGATGAGACAGGGTTAAGTCCACTGGGCCTCTAATTAGAAAGCCGTATGGGCTGAGACCAAGGAGCTCACGCTCAACCCACACGGCACTTAATCCTCATTAAAACTACTGTATCGTCACAGTAAGAATTTCAACATGTGGATTTCACCATTTGAAATAGCATTACTCAACGTCCATAATGCACGTTAATAATTAATCCATTATGGATAATCACCATGCTGAGAACAGCTGTGCAACCAATATCATTAAGGACACATTAAACGGTATCATTGTTTTCAATGATGCCATTTGCATGAATCAAACAATTCTGCTAAGGCTAGTGTGGATATCCAATGCAGTAGGGAACATGAACAGTGCATTGTCGACAGCTACAAGATCAAGACTTGTTCTGTTGCACTAAACCTTTCTCCATCAGTGTCGATACAATCCTATATTGGTAAATTTCGATACTCTTTCAATTATGTCACACCAACACTTTATTTTTTTGTATTGATACAGCATTTCCAAGTTTGCTCAGAGCCATTAGGAGGCTCCTGTGAAGCACTGCAGGAACTCAGGTTTCTCTTGCATGTTTGATGCCATTACATTTGTCTTTTCTCTTGATATGTTTCTGGTTGGTTTGCGCAAAATGTCAGAAAATGTTGTGGTTGTCTCTGGGGAACTTTTAGACCAGAAACATACTTTAGACAAGTAAAAAACTCAAAAGTAACAAAGTAATGGTGGCAAAAGACAAAAGTAATGGCAAAGTCACTGTATGCAATAAATCACAAATGCAATGAATTGTACAAAGTTTTTTTGCGAAAAAATGACGAATAGAGGAACATACTGTAAATTAACATTTTCAATTGAAGTTAACGACACCAAGCCCTACTGTATTCCACACTGTGTTTGAGAGATGTCCCCGCTTTTGCGCCACATGCCCGGCCCGTATACTCGCTCCTACGGCTCCTTCATTAGCTTTTATGTTGCTAAATAATGAATGTGCAGTCGATGATGGAGTGCATCTGTGGGGAGCCTGCGCTACATTTGGAGATGATTTACATTCGCTTCATTTAGGTAAGCCAGCGAAAGGGCTTTCCTGTTCGCTGTGATTTCGTTGCCCTTTCCCCTCCTTCCCCCATTTTCCCTTTCTGCTTCCAGCCAAGGTTATGACGGATTTCGTCGGATTTACTGCTGCTTCACATCTCCATCTGCATGGGCTGACATTTATGTGTCGCCTGCTTGATCAAACAGGCATGTAAGTTGGCCATAAAGTCATCTGTCTGGTGGAGGTATGCCAGAGCTGGGTCGACTTTGCTGAAAGGGGCCTGGAAATGAGACACTGGGGACTTGAAGGGGTTTGACTGAGACTTAGAGAGAGCCAGAGAAGCTGCTTGAATCCCCGGGTTGACACTTGTGAGTGCTTTTTCTTACCGCATGGGTGTCCTTCCTAAGACAGCACCTTTTCTAAGTGAGTTGGAGAGGAAGTATGTCCTTGTTTACTTGTGAGAGACTGTCCCTGGAAGATGGAAAAGGCTTATTTTCTCTCTTCTTTAGCTGGAATTCCTCAAGCTTCCATTATAGAGTATGTCATTTTGCAATGCGAGTACTGCCTGCTCACCTCAAAAGCCTCGGGTAAACTTCTGACTACAGCAGGAGATCTGTTTAAAGAAACTGATATTTGTCGCATTCAAGGTTGGGTGACTCACTTAAGAAAGACTCAACTCACTTGCACTAGTTGGCATTAAAGGGTTAATCCACCCAAAAAAATTAAAAGTGTCAGGGAATGTTTCTGTGACTTATTGGAGATGAGAAAATGTTCTACAAAGTATACATGAAAATGTACAGCAAACATTGAATAAACATCTTAGAAATTTAAGTGCGTAATGGCATACTACATGATTTGTTGGATATAGCAGTCTAGGCCTATAATTCATAAAACTTTTGTGCCCATCACAGAAGTTGTGACAAAAAGTATTTTCCCAGAGCGCAATGGCTAAAGTTGCGATTTTAAAAAGTCAGGCCCAGGTAAGGCAATCGATTTCAATTCACCGCGGAGTTCAGGACCACAATTGATGTCAGAGCTGTTCAAAATGACTTCTTGTCTAAGCATTCACATTGTCTTTGGAGCAATTGTTGGCAAGAGCAAACGCAGAGGTCAAGTGCGGTACATGCTCTCCCAGCACAGTCGGCATGAATCTGTCAGGCAGCTGCCAATGTCTGGGCTCACGGTGGAGGTTGCCAATTAGTATGCCCTCTCTCGACTGCCCACAGAGAGCTGAAGAAGGCATCCAGCACACCTGTCAATATTTACTGTTCCAACAAAATGCATCATTCAACGCCATCTGCTCCTGGACAGAGTAAGCCCAGAGATTTGAAGTGGTGACACTTACTTTGGGCTTAATCAATTAATTTCCCTTGTGCCATTGAATATAGTTAAAAAGAGTTGGGCACCTGATCTAAATGAACTAATCAATCAATCAATCAATCAATCAATCAATCAATCTATCTATCTATCTATCTATCTATCTATCTATCTATCTATCTATCTATCTATCTATCTATCTATTTATGTATGTATGTATGTATGTATCTATCTATCTATCTATTTATGTATGTATGTATGTATGTATGTATGTATCTATCTATCTATTCATGCAATATGGCAAATTCTCATAGAAACTAAGAAAATCCATCTAACTAAGAAGCAATAAACCACCATCAGGATGGCATATCTGACTACTATCCCATAATCCTTGGACTTTTTAGTTTAAACTGAGGAGATCTATGTGAGAAGATTTCCTTTTTAGGAAAAACAAGAGCCAGCAATCACTATAAGCATATGTAATGCCTCCAGGGCAAGAGGTTATGGCAGGCCTACAAATCGTGATTTTTCTGCACATTTGGTTAATGCAAGGAAGATCTTTGGAGTTCAAAGTTGAGGGTTTAGTGTTGATATGGGAAACTCTCAGTTGAACTGCGTGGACCACCGTTCTGATGTCCATGAGAGTCAGTGTTAGTCTGCGTACTGTACATGATTGTGTGGTTGAATTTGGCTTTGCAACTTTCCATAAGCCACCAGATCAAGAACATTATTTTAACCCTTAAGGTGATGATCCACGGGGCAACTTTTTGAGCAATGTTGCCAAGCAATGTTGCTTGGGCACTTTCCGATTGAGAATGGACAACAAATTTTAGATCGAAATTTGTTGCCCATTCTCAATAAGAAAGTGCCAAAGCAACATTGCCCCGCAACATTGCTCAAAAGTTGCCCCGTGGATCATCACCTTCAGTGTTATGGACTGCAGAGAGTGCTTGAAGAGGGTAATGCTTGGAGGTGCCTTTGAAGGTATGTTGCCCAAATATGTTGCTCTACTATAATCTATTTATGGCTCATGAAATTGCATCCCAAGGGAATATTCATGTTTTACTTGAAAAATTGAAAGCCCATGCACACCACATTACGTCAGCGTAATTTACGTAGGTCACCTTGAAGATGCATTATCAGGGTCATCACAGAAACACACACAACACATCAAATGATCCATTCTCTCTCCTGACACCAGCTCTGTAGGTGGATTTCCTCTGTTTTCTTGGGTCACTCTTCCGTGGAGCCTTTCTCCCTGATGGATCACTGCTGGAACAGGATGGATGGCATCTTATCCCTTGCCTGGTGCCTGGCATTTCACCCTTTCTTTTACACTCATCTATCATCCACACTGGCAATTTGTTATGGTGCAGTAGCCACTGTGTACTCTACAAATACATGTATGTGAAAACAGAAAAAGCCAAAAGTATGCTTCAATTGTTTGTTTGTCGGTAGTGCTCACTTCCAGCACACACAAAGTACATTTTGTCATCACCAAAATCCAAAATGTGCATGTAGCCTGTGGTGGAAATTTATGTTGGAGAATGAAATGTTTTCGTTTTAAAGGGAACCTATAATGCCCCTTTTACAAGATGTAATATAAGTCTCTTGTGTCCGCAGAATGTGTCTGTGAAGTTTCAGCTCAAAATTTCTTATAGCTTGTCAAATTTGCCCCTATTTGGGTGTGAGCAAAAACACGCCTTTTTTGTGTGTGTCCCTTTAAATGCAAATGAGCTGCTGCTCCCGGCCCCCTTACCGGAAGAGGGCGGAGCTTTAACAGCTCGCGCTTCGGTCGCTCAACAACAACAACAAAGCTGGAGAATCTCACGCAGCCAAAATGAGGATTGTCAGTAACGGTGTTCAGCCTTACATTGTTCAAACCGGAGTCGACACTGATGGAGAGACTCAGGAAGAAGTTACAACTTTTAGAATGAAACTGGACATTTCTGAATGGTTAGTGGTTAAATTTATGTAGTTCCTGTGGAGTTGATTCAACTCATCGACTAGCATGTGCCGTCATGTTAATCTTTTGTGCAAATCCAGCATTGAATTGACCCTTGTTTGTGACGAAAAATGACGGCATGTCAACAACACTCTACTACAACAACTCTTCCTCTTCTCTAAAACAGCTCAACATGGCCTCACCCCCTTTGTTGTGTGTTCTCGGGGGCGGGGTTTATGTAAATGATAGGGTTAGTGATGTCACTAACCCGGAAAGAAGCTCATTGTAGTCCCTACCAGCCGTTTGTTGTAGTCCTTAAAAAGCGATTTCTGTAAAAGAAAATATCTCCCTTTGCATTGGACTTTGAGTGTCGTAACTTTGCAGAAGTAATTTACACACTAACTAAAGTTAAAAAAGTGAAATCATAATCAATCACCCCTTTAAAAGAGTGGTAATGGAAGTGTTATAAGGAATATGGAAATTCTTATGATTATTTTATTATATAATTCCTATTTTATGCTCTCAAAATAATATTCTTATGCTGTAATCTGAAATGTCAGTGTGTCCTGTGCATACTTATGCTTCTAGGAAGGTCAAGGGTACTTTTAAACAAGAGGCCTCAGAGGGTACTGGAATGAGTGTGCTTTATAATTCAAGTGGCCATCAGGGCCATACCAAGGCCATGCACTGTATGCTTATTACATTGGTAAATAGGATAGACTTCAGTGATTAAACTGGGAAAACTGTCAGCTGCAAGTCAGGCCAGTATGAGTGTAACCAATCAAGAATGTTGTAAAGCACATGCAAGCCTCATGCAACTTATTTTAAGGTGTGTATTTTTCTGGTCGTGGAGTTGCTCTGCTGTGTCTGAAGTGACTCCCGGTTGGCCATTAAAGGGGTGGTTGATTATGATTTTACTTTTTTAACTTTAGTTAGTGTGTAATGCTGCTGTTTGAGCAAAAACAACATCTGCAAAGTTCAATGCAAAGGGAGATATTTTCTTTTAAAGAATTCTCTGTTTAAGGACTACAACAAACGGCTGGTAGGGACTACAACAAGCTTCTTCCCTGGTTATGACATTACTAACCCTAAATTTACATAAACCCCGCCCCCGAGAACACGCAACAAAGGGGGTGAGGCCATGTTGGGCTGCTTTAGAGAAGAGGAAGAGTTGTTGTAGTAGAGTGTTGTTGTCATGCCGTCATTTTATGCCGGACTGCTTCACAAACGAGGATCAATTCAACACTGGATTTGCACAAAAGATTAACATGACGGCACATGCTAGTCGATGAGTTGAATCAACTCCACAGCAACTACATAAATTTATCCACTAACCATTCAGAAACGTCCAGTTTCATTCTAAAAGTTGTAACTTCTTCCTGAGTCTCTCCATCAGTGTCGTCTCCGGTTTGAACAATGTAAGGCTGAACACCGTTACTGACAATCCTCATTTTGGCTGTGTGAGATTCTCCAGCTTTGTTGTTGTTGAGCACCCGAAGCGTGAGCTGTTAAAGCAATTCTTTTGACTTTTTAACACACAATTGCGACTTTATATCCTTCAGTTCTGACTTTATAACTCTATAACTCTAATTCTGAGAAAAAATGTTGATGTAAACTCGCAATTGTGAGGTATAAGCTCTTAACTGCAAGAAATAAAGTCAGAATTGTGAGATAAAAAGTCGCAATTACCTTTTTTGTGATTTATTTACTGACAAAAACAAGCTTCCATGCATATCACTCCAGTACTTAAAGAAGCTTGAATAAAATAGACATAGTAAAAATGTAATTAAAAATGTAAGGTTCCAGCATTTTTATTGAGTGGTCCGTTACAGTACAAGATGTAACAGCTACAGGGCAATTATCATGATTACAGTTAAATAACATAAAATACACATCTAATATAACCAAATTACATTTATTTTCATGTTAATTAATACAACACATTTATCACTCAGCTTAGCACTTTCAAATATGATAGTTAAATTAATAATAATGTAATATTTATATAAATACACTTGGAAAAGTGTGGTGAATTGTAAGACATACCCATGCTCGGGGAGTAGGGAGTAGTGAATGCAGCAGAGGAACCCTGTCAATCGGAAAAGTGTTGACAGGGTAGCTGCTCTTTTGCTTACATGTGGACAATACAGCTTTCAGCATGTCGGCCTAGAGGAGCAGAACTGTCTCAAAAATCCATTCCTGTAATATAATGTAACCGAGACACAGGAAGTGTGAGAGCTTAGAAACAACAATGAAACAAGACCCCTGTCACTCACATTATATTGCAGGAGACAGCAGTTCTTTTTAGCAAGCCCACATCCCTGTGCTACACAGCCTGTACCCTCCAAGGCCGGCAGCCCGGCAAACAGGAAACACAATCAAGATCGCTCCTTCACTCTAAACACACTCCTGTCAAACAAAACGGTAGCCCAAGGAAAGACAAACTACAGGTACACCTGTCTGCATACTAGTATAGACGGATTCATAAAAAAGCTTATACTGTTCTCATTTAATGCATGGATATTTCCAAAAGCTGTTTTCATGCACTGCAATATTTAATATTATGAGAGAATATGAGGGTTCAGGAGAGCTCCCTATTATCCATTAGAGCCCCAGAGGGATTTTTTAAAACACAATCCCTGGAGGGCTTTATGAAATACATAAAAATGCCCTCTGTTCTATTATTTTTTCATTTGGTGGGTCAGTGGGGTCAGACAGAGTAGCTGGCTCCGTCCACATCCCCTCCAGGCCTGTTATTGCTTGAGTGTGTAATGTCGTAAGAGCGGCGGTGGGTAGAATAGCTTAAAGGTACTGCCATCTAAATCACTTCTGCCTGTGCGCAGTGGACAGGATTGATTCCCGAGACTAACTTCCTCCTACGCCCCATCTCACCAAAAAGAACCCAGTTCGGCTGTCTTGTGGCCAAATCGCTAAACAGTTGTGCTGCTTTTATAAGAGGTTGATTGTATCTCATTCAGTTTAGCAAGGCGTTATCAAACATAAAAAATATTGAAAATAGCACAAAGTGAAAATAAAGTGGTATTTTGGCTTAAGATTAATAGTCAGTAACGTAATTTATTGATACTTTTTGGGAATTTCATGACTCACTAATTGACAACGTAACTACAATGTTGCATGCTCGTAATTTCTTTTGCTCTTTATTTATAGTGAAGTGACGTACAGCGTGTGCCTCCGCATTTGTGCACACAATAGAAGAGTATGTGCCACAAGCACAGTATAATGTCTGGCAGGACAGTAGAGTTCATTTTTCTGAGGTGGGAGCCTTTTTATTTTAGTTATGAAAATAATGTTAAATATAGTTGCAAACAACAATTAAGGGGCCAAGCACAACAGAAGCAAACAAGGAAGCTAGCAGCAGACCAACAATGTCATAATGGACTATGATAGCAACTGAGATAAAGACACTGCATGTCAATTTTGAAGTCAATCAGACCAACAGTACTGTAGTTAGAGCCAATTTCATGTTTTTTTTTTTTTCAATTATAGCGCCACCAAGTGGTGCAGTCCCACCGTTTTTTTGTTTTTTTTTTCCACATACATAAGTGTGTCGAATTTGGTGAAAATATCTCATTTTGTGTAGGCGTTATAGACATTTATATGTATGAACACAAAAAAATTACCCACACCTGACTTTGATTGCATTTTTTTGCCACTTACTATCAAAATTTTGACATTTGGCCATTAGCATATAGTCAACAACCTATGTCCATAATAAGTATAATATATAATAATAACCATAAGGTGAAACCTAGCATATTTGGTATCGTTGGACTTGGCAAGGATTCAGAAATCGCATGTAAATAATTTTATTAATCCGAAACTTCTCAGACTCCTTCAGGGCATCGTGCCGATGACCCATACCGAGTTTTGTAATGATACGTTCATGTGTTCATAAAATACAGCATTTTACTACAAAATTCAAAATGGTCGACGGCCAAAATGGACGATATGGGAAAATTGGATATCATTCGACCTGGCATGAAGCCCCGAATCTAACGAGACCATTTTTATGTGGGATTTTTGGACAAACCATTCAGAAGTTATAAGCAAAAATGGCCATTTTTCATATCTCCGGACCAGTAGGTGGCGCTGCACCGAAACGCAGCATGTAAACTCAGGTCATGCTTGTGATGACATGGACCAAGTTTGGTCTCAATACGATAAAACGTTGAGGAGATAGAGCCTTACGTCTATTTTACAAGCGCTACGTAAAATTCGTTCGCACGTTTTTCGAAAACATTTTGACAAATCAACTTGAATTCCATAAATTTTTGTCAGCATGGTCTGAAGATGATCTGGTTCAATTTTCATGAAAATTGGAACAACGGCCAAGGATGTTTGTTGGAAAATTCTAAATGGGGGGAAAATTTTCATGACAGAAAATGACGTCATGGGATGCAAGCCATGGAATCAGAGGGAAAAAAAAAAATGTTTTTAGCCCTTATGGTTAAAAAGTTATTAGCATAAATATAAGTGTAAGTTTGGACAGTTGGTGGCGCTAGATGGATTGAGATAGAGACTCCAAATTTGCTATGGTGACAGTTCAGACTGGCCTTTATCTGTGTGCCAAATTTATTAAGTTTCCCACAAATGGTTCTATGGGCTGCCATAGAGGAGGAGGAGGAGGAGGAGGAGGAGGAGGAGGAGGAGGAGGAGGAGAAGGAGAAGAAGAAGACCAACGGATACGGTGCTTGGCCCCTAATAATGACATCTGGTACAATGATAACCTGACAACATCTTCTGACAGCAGATACTGAATCATGACTAAGCGTTTTTCTCAGGCACGCCTTACTTAAACTGCGTCTGACTGTAGAGTCATCAATGTTACCGCACATTTTATTTGCCTACACAGTCCGTAAACCCACGTTTGGGTTGAGAAACACTTCATATACCACTATAGCTGCACACATATTAAGTAATTTTCATTCTAAATAAACTGGCCCTATCATAAAATGTATCTTAATCACAAATATTACCTGCTGTATAGCTGGCACAAAAGGGACATGTACATTTTCATTGATTATGGCAGCAGTACTTCATCAAATCATGAAATGATAAAGAGCAGTGTTCTGTATCCAGACTAATGTGGTCGAACACACGTTCAGCATTTTAAAAAGTTGATTCAGGTTTCTGGATCACAGTGGTGGAGTGTTGCAGTGCAGTCCTAGAAAAGTATGCTAGATTGTCCTCAACCTAATCCTCAGAACCAACCCATAAGTTGTGCATTGTGCAAAGCGTTAAGCATACTTTTTTGGAGATGTGTTTGCACCATTGCCTGATTTGCATAATTCCTTAAAGGGTTAGTTAACCCAAAAAGGGAATTTCTGTCATCAACTACTCACCGTTATGTTGTTCCAAACCCACAGGGCTTTCATTCATCTTCAGAGCATGAATAAATATATTTTATTCACATATAAACACTGATCAGCGAACATACATAGAGTACTCAGATTTGGTAAACAGAATGCTTACTTGAGTGCAAGAACCAATGAGGTTAATTCTCGCGTCATCCAGCATGTTTGTGCTTCCGGAAGAACCAATGAGGATTGTTCTCGCGCGTCAAGCAAGTACGGTTGCGCTTCAGTTTACCATGTTTGAGTGCACTATACTGTATAATTTTGCTGATCAATGTTTATATGTGAATAAAAGCCTAAATTATATATGTTCATCATATAAAGCCATCATGTCTTTGCAGAAAACTTGGAATAAACCACTTGATTCATATGGATTTCTTTTATGAACATTTTTGAACGTTTTGGGTGAATAGAATAGAGGGACAGAAATCTCTAACTTCATCAAACATATCTTTATTTGTTTTGCAAAGATGAACGAAAGTCTTATGGGATTGGAACGACATGAAAGTGAGTAAATGATGACAGAATTTTCATTTTTTGGATGAACTATCCCTTTAATGAATAAGGTGCTAAAACAATGCAGACAGCATTCGGTGTGTACAATTCAAACACTCCTCTCTGCTCTTTTCATGTGCAGGTAAATCTCATTCAGACAGCATTAATCAATGGCCCTTGGGGTCAGCCAGTCATGCCAGTTCTCACACCTGCGACGAGAGTCCTTGAAATCCAGGCTGAAGCAATCAATCACATACATCCCGATGTGTGCGAGAGGCGATAAGCAAGTTTTAAAAGAGAGAAACACAGAGACAACTCCAGAAAGTAATTTACATGCCTAATGAGACATCTCAGCTTGGCGCCCGCTATAGACACACACACACACACACACACACACACACACACACACACACACACGTGAATGCATCGCTGCGGAATTTCAAAACCTGCCCTTCTCACTGCTGTGTGGCAGCCCAATTAAATATCTCAAAGCTTTTATGGCACAGAGATATAAATTGAGCATGCACAAGTCTCACTTGGCTACTAAAACCCTGTCCTTATGTAGCTTTTACCTTCCATCACTTTAAATGAAGTATTATCATCCTTCTCAATGGAATCTGTCTAAGAGGAAATTGTTTTAAAAAACATCCTTTAGTAGGCGTCTGACCTCATTTGACATTTCATTTAATTAAGGATGACTTGTCTTTTTAGAGTAAGATAGAAAAGATAAGAAGCGAGAAAAATGACTCAGTGTCGTGGGTCACTATTTAGTGAGTCATTAGCTGAAAAGAATGAGGATTACGGTTACTATCTGGGCTTGCACACACTAGCTCACACGTCTCTTGCAAACTGTCCTCGGTGTGACCATATTTGAGTAATTAAGTATTGTCCCTCAGGATATGAATAGATATGCTTAACCCCTGTGAAAAAGAAGTGCACTTAATTGTATTCAGTGTTCACTTGTAGTGTGCTTCAAATCTTAAAAAGAATATTTTAAAAAAGCTGTACTTGCTGATAATATAATATTAATGAAAAAAGACCACTTAAATGTACTTAAAGAGAGTACACTTTCATGACTATGTTTCTTAACACACTTTTTTTAGATAATGCCAAAATTAAATGTTCTAAATCATTGTTTTAATAATCTTTTGCCATGCCTTGTTGTAACTTGTACACTTATGTTGATGTGTTGACTAGCATACTAAAGCACATGTAAAGTACTTGATTATAATTTCAACTGCAATGTGTTATTCGATATTACTTTTAAAGTTAATATATTTTAAATGTACTAAATTGTGTCATCGTCACAAATGTGTAATTACTAATATATTTAAATGCATAACAGAGAAGTTTGAATAGAAATTACATTAAAGTATATTTTAGTTTACTGCAAATGTGTGCATTTGTCAGTATACTTTAATCATATTTCAATGACAATAGATAATTAATAATTATGAATTACATACAGATGTACTTAATTGGGTCAAAAAGCACTCTTAAGTTCAACTAATTGCATTTAATATACATTTAAACTATAATGCATTTTCATTTAAATTCAAATTAACATGCAATTAAGTGTCCAAAAGCATTGCATTCATTTTGCACATACAGTATGTATATGATTAAAATTTATTATTTATGTAATAAGTACTCTTTTTAAAAGTATACTAAAGTATTAGTAATAAGTAGATAATAATAATTAGTAAGTATTAGCATTACAATTAGTGGTGTTTGCTAATCTAAGCATCACTCTCTTCAACAAGCCATGTGATTTGTGATATGTAGAAGAAGATCAACACCTACTTCTACATCGTTACTACAACCAAAATCAACAGTGATTTCTGATATGTAATGATTCATGTAGGCCTATAGATCAACAAATCGTTTATTATTTTTTTAATCATTTATTGTCAGTAAATCAAACCAGTGACTAAATGCTCAACTTCATATTGTTTCTCTTAGTAGGATGAAAATAATCTGTTATTTAAACTGAGATTAAATTATATATAGAAAGTGATCAAAGAACGCTCCCTTTACAATCGCTGGAGCTGTCAATCAAACAGCACGAGTTTATCAGGGATGAGTTCTGAGCGCCAAAACTCCCATTTTAATTAAAACACGGCAAATTTACTTATTTACATTGTGTTTGCACTGTTAGTTATGTTGAAAGCATTCGTTGGTGTGCGGAAATCGAGTTACAGTGACGAGATCACTGCATTCATGCACTCAACAACATGTCTGTGATCACCTACATGCTCATCACTGCAACCTTTCATATCATGATCTAAATATAATGCTATAATCAACACTTTTCATGATTATTAAACCTTGAGAACTGTAATAGTAAAAATATTAAAAGTTTGAGAGAATTCCACATGTAATACTCAGCTATTTCCATATGCAAAGATGTCAGCCAATCACAGCAGTGGGCGTTTACATTGAAGTCTCACAGCAGACACGCCCCTTAAAACAGAGCGTTCAAATCAGAGGGCTAAAATCAGGGTAGGAAAAATGCGATTTATTTCTAAATTATGATGATTTTTGATGTAAAAATCATAATAACATTATAAGTACACCCCAGAAAACATTATAAAATATTAAAATATTGCAGTTCATGACCCCTTTAAATGTCCTTGTGCCTTTTCCGTACACCGAATGGCCTATCTCTCACCTTACCTGGCTTTCAAACCTTACCTGAAGTACAGAAAATTTCTATCGATTCATTGGCATATTGTGGAAGCTTGTCCACAGGAGACAGAAGTAGAGAAACATTTTTCATTTTTCATTCCAAAAGTTCCATGTTTTTCAGTTGCTGATATTTTCAGACACAGCAGCAAATATTGCTATGGATTCCTTTTCCCATTTGGAGCTCTGCAGGGCGTTAGGGAGGCAAGAGTGAAGCTTCCCCGGGACATCTCAAAATCTCAGCAAGGTGTCTTAGCTTTTAAAGGCATCACAACACTGTTTCCTCTTTTTGACAGGAGCATCTTGTCAATCTCTGTCAGTACTGGGGAGATAGAAATGAACAAACAGAAAATGGAGGGAACAAGATAATAAACAGTTTTTCACACTCTCACTAGTTTATTTCCTTTGTCCACTGAAAATGTCCAGCAGTGGACACACATGTATCACAGTAGAATTTGTCATCCTTGACATTTTTGGAATAAAATGGTTGACTCCTTTGTCTTGTTGACGCTAATTTGCTAGCTAATGTTTTGCACATTCTTAAACACACACAATATAATAATATTTTTTACACTTTTAGCATAATTTGACAAAATTAACACTATTTAGGCAGAATAGCTTCTGAGAAATAGAACAAAGGCTAAGGTAAATATCTAGGGGTTCCATCCAGGACATGGACATCACAGGTAAGTATATTTTTCACAGGGAATCACAGAGAACGACTATCCAGAGGAACACATGGAACATCATAACAGGTTATAAATCATTTATCTTTGTATCTTCCAGGCAAGAACAAGAAACACAGGTAAGGCCTCTGAGGAGCAAAAAATTAGTATAAGTCTCATACCTCAAAGCCAGACTATCTCTGAATCTCTGGCCATACAACAACAAGTAATCATATTATATCTAAACAAAAAGTGGACAAAAATCCACCACGAAAGAATGCAATCGTAATGCACAGACCTAACAACAATACGAAATCAATGCATATTCTAAAACAACACTATAAGCCTACACTATGTCCTAACAAAACGCGACACGAGAAAATGTGAGAAAATGTATCTTTTCCATGGTTTTTTGTAGGCAGCCACAGCCTTGACTCACGACAATTCTGTTTTACAAACAGTTTCAGAATTGTGTGATATAAAGTCAGAATTGCGAGTTATAAAGTCAGAATTGTGAGATGTAAAGTCAGAATTGCGTAATATAAAGTCAGAATTATGAGTTATAAAGTCAGAATTGCGTGATATAAAGTCAGAATTTCGAGATATAAAGTCAGAATTGCGAGATATAAAGTCAGAATTGCGAGATATAAAGTCAGAATTGCGAGATATAAAGTCAGAATTGCGAGATATAAAGTCAGAATTGCGAGATATAAAGTCAGAATTGCAAGATATAAAGTCAGAATTGCGAGTTATAAAGTCAGAATTGTGAGATATAAAGTCAGAATTGCGAGATATATGGCTGAAACAGCAAAGTATTACAATGATAATCTCAGGTGCAGATTATGTGGTTTATTTAATGTTAAAAATAATTTAATGTGAGCTTGAATATAATTTTTCTGGACCTTTACTGAAAGCATCAATGGATAGGCTAATTCACCTCAGATCTTGAGAATAAATGAAAAGAAACGGTATATTCAAACTGTCAATTCAAGGTGAACAAAAAAGTGTATTCTATGATTAAAAAAAAAAAAAAAAACTGTTTCAGTCACTCAGTATGTATTTTAATCATGTTAAAATAGTGTAAGATTTAGAAATTTGATCATGTAGGCTACTTATCCATTTCATTGTGAATGAAATAGTTATACACGTCTTTAACATCATTAACAAAAGTAAAACTAGGAGGCTGATGCTGGGTTTGAGGATATGCAGATTCTGGCCTCCTGCCACGTGTCACTTCCTCTCGTAATGAGTGAGGGGTGCTGTGTGGCAGCAGGTGCTGAGAATAGAACATGGTGCCGCTCGCACTCGTTTTCTCTTTTATAATAATCAGCACAGAAACGCTGAGGGCCTGTCAGTTAACATCAGTGCTCTAATGCAGATGTAGCTTTTCATATTTAAACGTGCTTAGACTCCGTCTGGTCTCTTACATCCGAATCTAAAGCACATGGGCTGGAGTGAGACAGTCTCACCAAGCAGACGATTTCTGGAGAAATTGATAAATAGAGATCATGAATCTCCCACGATTCTGAATAGACAACTAAACACAGTAACGTGTAATTTACAAGAGCATCTGACAAAATGTTAAAGGGTAAGTTCACCCAAAAATTAAAATTATCCCATTTACTCACCCTTAAGCCATCCTAGGTGTATCTTCTTTTAGATGAACACAATTGGATATATAATTAAAAATATCCTGGCTCTTCCAAGCTTTAAAAAAAAAAAAAAAATGCATCCATCCATCATAAAAAGTAAACCATACTGCTCCAGGGTGTTAATTAAGGCCTTCTAAAGAGAAGTGATGGGTTTTGTAAGAAAAATATCCATATTTAAAACTTTATAAACTGTAATAACTTCCGGCAGACGACCGTACGCATCGATTTGCGGCGGAAGAGTAACGTCTGAACCGACGCATGACGTAATGACGAACGCGGAAGCGCAGAAGATAGAGCAAACAAAACACCGGTTACAAATTAAAAGTCTAAAATGGGAATTTTTAAAGAGAAATGTTGGAGGATTTCGATATAAGATAAGAGGAGCTTGAGTTTGTTGCACAGCCCTATTTGTTTGAACCGCGAGAATCGTCTAAGCTTATGCGACCCCTACATCCGCCGGAAGCTAGTTATTTTGATTTATAAAATTTTAAATATGGATATTTTTCTTACAAAAATCCATTACTTCTCTTCAGAAGGCCTTTATTAATCCCCTGGAGCCGTATGGATTATTTTTATAATGGATGGATGCATTTTTTTGGCTTCAAAAAAATCGGTTTGAATGAATCATTCAATGACTCACTCATAAAGACTTCATTACTGGATGAATCGGTTTTGAACGAATCTCTTGAATGAATGATTCAATGACAAATACATTTTTAACAGTCTCTTGTCGCCACCTACTGGTGTACCGATGTAATCGATACTATCTTTATTTGAAGCGTCAAGTTGCTTTCAAAAGGTGTTTTTCTCTATTGTGATCTTTGCCTTAGAAATTGGTGTTTATATCCGAACTGTTTATATCCGAACTGGATAAGTACTTTATCCCAGTACTTCTGTGATAGTTTCAATGTTTGTAACACAGAAATAACAATACTGTGTGGTTAAAAAGATTGTTTGTGAAGCTTTTTCATAACTATTCATGACAACTGCACTCTCTAGGTCAGCACAATGTTCGCTGTGATTGTACTTGTCAACGTTTTAATAGACATAGCCGAATTATTTTCATTTTGAAATAAGATCGCATGGGTGTTTGAATCAAGGTCGCTATCTTTTAACAATTAATTGTGCAGTCCTAGTGAACACAATGTTTACTTTACTAGAGTAATAATAACTTCCTCTCATGTGATTCAGAATCATTTTCCTTCAACATATGTGTTCACAACGTTTGTAAAGATGGATGGAAAACAGTTTTTAAAATTGTTGCATGTCTTCTTATTTCTCTACAGCCTTTGTCAGTTGAGCACCATGTGAACGTTGCAGTCTGGTAGTTCTGCACAGAGCTCTCAATCATGTATGAACGGTATGAATGATGGAAGATATTTCAGCCTCTGGTTTTGCAGTTTCCCTTCACTGTAGATGACATGCAGCTGCCTGTGTGTTTTCTTTAAGGGTATGAGTATGTAAAACTTGACACTGTCAAATAAAACTTTTATTCATATGGCAGTGAATTGTTTAATGTACAAGGTGCTGTGTGCAGGAGAACCAAGACAGAAATGGAAGTCAGTGTAAGATAAATAGGGGAGGCCGGGGGCTAGTTGACACACTTTTTACTCCAGTGAGAACTCCTCAGGGTAGGTTTATTTCTGAAAGCCAATTTCTCTAGACACACACTTTAAAGTCTTGACTAAAAACGCTTCTTGCCCTGGAAGAAATGTACAGTTGATTTAGCAAATGTTGACCTATTGAGGGGCATTTTGTCATATTACATATATGGGGTAATGTAGTAAGATTTTTTGCCTACACTTTATTTGGATTGTCCACTTTAGACATTCTACTACACTAAAAAATGCTGGGTTAAAAGGAACCAAAGTTGGGTTGAAAATGGAAAAACTCAGCGATTGGGTTGTTTTAACCCAGAGGTTGGGTTAAATGTTTACCCAACTTGCAGGGCAGTTTTTTTTAACCCAACTATTGTTTAAAAATGACTATATGGCTGGCTTAAAATGAACCCAAATTATGTTGGAAATTAAAAATCAGACACATAATTACTAGAGGCAACAATAATAATCAAAAGGTGAACACTTATCAATAAACAATTTAATGAATGTCTATTGTTTAATTATTATTCATTAAATTTAATAAATGTTCATTTCCAACCCATTTTGGGCTCATTTTAAGCAAGCAATACAGTCATTTTTAAACAATAGTTGACAACCCATTCACTTTGTTAAAACAACCCATTCGCTGGGTTAAAACAACCCATTCGCTAGGTTAAAACAACCCATTCGCTGGGTTAAAACAACCCATTCGCTGGGTTAAAACAACCCATTCGCTAGGTTAAAACAACCCATTCACTTTGTTAAAACAACCCATTCGCTAGGTTAAAACAACCCATTCACTTGGTTAAAACAACCCATTCGCTAGGTTAAAACAACCCATTCACTTGGTTAAAACAACCCATTCGCTGGGTTAAAACAACCAATTCGCTGGGTTAAAACAACCAATTCGCTGGGTTAAAACAACTCAATCGCTGGGTTAAAACAACCCAATCGCTGGGTTAAAACAACCCATTCGCTGGGTTCAAACAACCCATTCGCTGGGTTAAAACAACCCATTCGCTAGGTTAAAACAACCCATTCACTTGGTTAAAACAACCCATTCGCTGGGTTAAAACAACTCAATCGCTGGGTTAAAACAACCCATTCGCTGGGTTAAAACAACTCAATCGCTGGGTTAAAACAACCCAATCGCTTTGTTAAAACAACCAATTCGCTGGGTTAAAACAACCCAATCGCTTTGTTAAAACAACCCATTCGCTGGGTTAAAACAACCAATTCGCTGGGTTAAAACAACTCAATTGCTGGGTTAAAACAACCCAATCGCTGGGTTAAAACAACCCATTCGCTGGGTTAAAACAACTCAATCGCTGGGTTAAAACAACCCATTCGCTGGGTTAAAACAACCCATTCGCTGGGTTAAAACAACTCAATCGCTGGGTTAAAACAACCCATTCGCTGGGTTAAAACAACCCATTCGCTTTGTTAAAACAACCCATTCGCTGGGTTAAAACAACCAATTCGCTGGGTTAAAACAACCCATTCGCTGGGTTAAAACAACTCAATCGCTGGGTTAAAACAACCCAATCGCTGGGTTAAAACAACCCATTCGCTTTGTTAAAACAACCCATTCGCTGGGTTAAAACAACTCAATCGCTGGGTTAAAACAACCCATTCGCTGGGTTAAAACAACTCAATCGCTGGGTTAAAACAACCCAATCGCTGGGTTCAAACAACCCAATCGCTAGGTTTGTCCATTTTCAACCTAACATGGGTTATTTTTAACCCAGCATTTCTTTAGAGTGTAACTATAAGTAACTTTACAACTACATGTCAACTAAGTCTCAATAATTAACAACTACATGTCAACTATTAGAGACTGTATTAGAGACTGTTAGTAGTAATATTTAACCCTGCAAGTTAGTTTCACCCACTGGTTGGGTCAAATAAACAACCAGTCAAACCAAGCACCTGTTCTGTCCCATAGTTACACAAAGGTTGGGTTAAATATGATTTTTTTTTTTTTTTTAACCCAGCAGTTTTTAGAGTGTACATACGTAAGCTAAAAGTATGTACTTCCATTTCACAAGGATTATCAGTGAGAGACCTTTCACATAAAATCGTGGCAGAGCAAAATGATTCCCCACATTGATCAAATCACATATACGTATAGTAACCACAGTATTCAGCAGTGTTTTGTCTGAAATAGACAATTCATTATGTTTAATTACACAGCATTTAGTTTAATCAGAAGGATACCACTCATGTAATCAGTCATTTCATGCCATCAAGCCACACAGGTCATTTTAAAACAAATGCTTATCCAATGCGCAACCATAATTATACAAAGCATTTTTGGCCCAGTGGTTTGTGGAGAGCAAACGTTCAAACTAAATGAAATAAATAAAAGACAGCTTGGCAAGAGAGTCAAAATAATATTTGCATTTATATTTCAACAACTTTTTAAATTAAAAAAACATTTGTGGTTCAACAGAAATAAGAACAATCACACCTGCTGCTACACATTGGTTAATGTCTTGTTTATTTTTTATTTATTCACTGTTAAACGTGGCTGTCAGAGCGAATAAAGGTGCTAATTGGCGGGAAAAGGAAAGACAGAATTGATACATCATTTTTTTCCTCATTCTGACATGCCATCACAATATCTCTCTCAGCACAGCACCACTTCACAGTTGAGGTAACTACACTCATTTTATTTACTGAACAAATCCAAATTGAAACCACAATGCTTTACTGCCTTCTGTGATATTTCTCAATATTGTTCTAGCAATCAATTTTTGCTTGCTGCTTTACAAATTAGCAGCACCACACCCCCCCAAATCAAGCCTTCCAGTCTGACACCGCTGATGGCTTGAGGACTGAATTTAACCTCTTTCAGGTCTGGAGGGGTGGACGCTGCGTTCCCCTGAGGGGCCGTTTACACGACATCATTTTCAACTAAAAACTTATGCATTTTAGGCCGTTCATTTACATGACAACGGTGTTTGGGGGCCTGAAAACGTAAACTTTTGAAAACGGGTTTCAAAGTGCAAGTCTTTGTAAACGATACCGCTTTTGTTTCCGCGTAAACTGGAAAAAACGCAAATCTGTGAAAACAGTGACGGCATGCGAGAGTGCTCTGTAAAGAATGCGTATGTGCGCAGGCGCGTTGCGTAGTCTTTCTTTACAAAGTGACATTGCCATCTACTTGTCTGGCATGTGTAATACAGCGCATAGTTGTTTTCACAGATCCTATCATCTGTACAAAGAAAAAAAAAACTTTTCCGCTTTTTAGTAGGCCTACATCATTGTCGTGTAGACGTACCCTCAGTCATGCAGTGGAGACCTGAGAGGTGTTTTCTTGAGGATTTCAAAAAAAAAAAGAAAGTCATTTCAGTTCTTTGGGGTTTGGTTGCACTTTGTGAAACATACTCTGCCCAGGTCAAATCAATTGCAGTCTACTGAAAATTTCCATCTCTTTATTTTGACTCGCATGAAATCACATTATCTCACATTGAGATGATGTACTGTATAAGATGAATAGCCTTGTGAAACAGAACTAGGGGTTAGCATACATTTAATAACTCATGTGCTTTATTATGTTAGTCACATCAAAATACATCAAAACACATCATAATAAGTGCACTTCTTTAAAGCATACACACAAAAAAATATTAAAATAACTTTGAATTTGGCATTATTACAAAGTGCACTTTTAAAGTGTACTCTAATTAAGTACACTTAAGTGGCTTTTTATTTCATTAATATTATATTATCTCAAGATTTGAAGTACACTACAAGTGCACAATCAAAAAAATTAAGCACACTTCTTTTTCACAAGTGTAATGAGGCCAATTTTTAAATAAATTCATCCAAATATGGCATGTCAGGATGCTTTTCGCCACAGATTTGACATGCAGGACGATCTGTAACGAGAAGAACCACGAAAACAAATGACAACATATAATTTTTGAATCTGATATGTATGCAAATAATATTTCAGGGGGGAAATTAGCAGTGAATAATGACTCTGAAACAACAAAAACACACTTTTGCAGTGCAGAAATACGAGGACGTTTGGGTCAACAAGGTCATGTTTTAATCGGATTAAACTTCTGCTTTCCCATCTATCACTGCCATCTTCACTACTGAGTCTTCATCTCTGAGTTCCAGAGAAATATGGAAGAGCTGCCAGAAGTTTTATGAACTGTGAGGTGAGTGAAGAGAGAGAAAGAGATAAACAGCTAGATAAAAAGAGAGATTTTATTCAGAATGTATATATGTGTAACGATGTTGCAAAAGTTCAACTTTTACATAGAGGAGACTGGGATGGGTTCTCCATTACCAGGGTAAAAATGGAGAAAACAAACCTAAAACAGCAAATCGAACAACATTGGCTAACAATTACTGTATAACAAACATTTAGGTGTTTTAGTAAATGCTATATATCAAATTAAACACGTGAATTTACTGATTTGTATTACACCAGTTTTGCCAACACTAACCTGACCTGCAAATCAAATGATTTTTTTTTCTCCCTCAAAATAGTTTTTCCCTCCTTGCAAGACCTTTAAATTTGTATACAGGTCACCTCAGGAAGATGCTGCTTATGTATGATCGTGATTTCATCTATTTCTAATTTCCGAATAAACTGATGGTGATACAACTCAAATACAAGCATTTCTCCCCAATTTCTCCAAAAGGAAGACTGTAAATATCCCCTGACATGACTCATCCATACTGAGACAAAACAAGAAAGAAAAACAGCAGAAATGTCCTTCTGTTTTTCCGTGTTTCTGAAGATCAGGTTGAGCCCAGTGGTGATTGACTGAGGTGAAAACAGAGAGTGCTGCTGGGGAACATGAGTTTTTTTTTTCTTATATCCCGTGTCAACTAGGGGCCTATTGCAGGTATGAGAGTAAAATAGAGCTTTTAAACTACAGAAAAGACCCTTGTGGAATTAAACAAGATTTCGCCTTTGGCATCTGCTCTATGTTCAAAACAGGCTGCTTGTGAGGATGGAAAAAGTTACAGCAGAGGTTTATGGGTTTCTCTTTCCACACCATTGCTAACTGCTGTATTTTCTTAGCTCATATCTGTAACGTTGGAAAACCCCAGTGATCAACTTATACAAAACTAAGCTGAATTTTGATTGAGATTGTGGGTTTAAATGAGGGGTAGCAAGCACAGATACTGATGTAAAAAATGGCATTTACAAACTTTTTTTTTTTTACTTGCACAATTTGATGCATTTCGTAGTAAAACAAAATATTTGTCCACGTGATGTAAAAGAAAACGTGATTCATCAGACCAGGCCACCTTCTTCCATTGCTCCGTGGTCCAGTTCTGATGCTCACGTGCCCACTGTTGCCGCTTTCGGCGGTGGACAGGGGTCAGCATGGGCACCCTGACTGTTCAACATAACAAACTGCGATTCTGACACCTTTCTATCAGAACCAGCATTAACTTCTTGAGCAATTTGAGCTACAGTAGCTCGTCTGTTGGGTCGGACCACACGGGCCAGCCTTCGCTCCCCACGTGCATCAATGAGCCTTGGCCGCCCATGACCCTGTCGGGACCCGGTTTCTTTTCAAATCAATCAATATTTGCTGTCATTACTATAATCTTTTGCATATTAATGTTAAGTACTATTAAAGTACCACATTGTAACTATTGGGATAAGGAATTAGTTTCAGAGGAGGAGCAAGTTAATCCATTTTTAAATATTGCCCACGTTTTTTTTCCTTTTAGAATAACATGATGAATTGCGCAGGAGAACTTCTTGTTAAAGACTATAGAGATTCGTATATCCAATGCACCCGTTTAATTTTCTGCATCATTAACCATCTTAGTGTGAGTGCAGTCAGCCTGAGGCAATGGCCGACATGCGGTTGTGTTTACTAGCATGTTTATGACCTTATGAAAAAAGAGAACTGGATAAATGGTGGACCACTGTGTGCTAATGGCGTAATGGTTGAAGTGACCCCAACAAGCCCTTTAACACAGAGAGGGGTCACTTTTAGTTTAGACTTTATATATGGGATGCATCAATTTGATTTCCAACTAAATACACTCTGAAACTGATGCTGTGCTGAGCAGTGGAAATGTCACCTCAGCATGCAATCATGCGGGAGACCATTACGTACTCTCTCAAGTTTTGGACTAATTGGTAAGTTAAAGTCATTTAAATAGCACTTCAGTGTAAAGCCATTAGAATAGTGAATAATGGTGGATTTAGCATGTGCTAGAACTTGAAATTTTGCTGTAGCAACATCTCACTGTAATATAAACTCTCTCTTTTTTTTCTTTTTCAGATTATCTGAATATTTTCAGAAAATAAACATCATGAAAGCCTTTGCCGCAGGGTGACTATTCAGTTTGAAGGTGTCCATAAGAATGCATTGCTTCGATTTAAAGACTAGTCATGCAATAATTCACACTGAGTGTTGAATAGGTTTTAGTCTGAAAACAATGACTGAAATAAAACTATAATCTCTGAAGACTGTTCTGCACAGCTCACAAGGTTAACTATCCCAAAAATGTCTGCAGACATACAATACCAACATTAGCCTTTTGAGGGAGACTTTTATTTTTCAATAAATTTGCATGAGGACAGAGCTAACCTTTATTCTTATCAGATTGTCTAGATGTAGGGTGATATTATCCTCTACGGCTCGCTCTTCAATATGTCTCCGTACCTTTACATAAATCTCACCCTTTATCTTGTGGTTCCACTCTCTGTCTTAGACAAGACAAGAATAAAGATCCTGACATTATGATTTAAAGTCTGCAAATGTTTTAGTTCAAGTTCTTTCTTTCTCTTTTCCCTTAGCGTCCTTTTTTGGCTCCCTCATTTCATACAATCTGTGTCTCCACATATACAGAATATAAATGAAGAGTTCAGATGCAAAAACCTCTAAGTCCGTCTGACGTTTTCTTTTAAATGAGCATTTTTTTTTTTTTTATCAGGCTCCTATATTTAGGTTCAGTAATTTCACTTTAATGGCAATGAAAAGGTTATTAGTCAGTTATTAAAATGCCTTATTTTCAAAAATGTCACTTTAGTCAGTTCATTGGTATTTAACAAATGTGACTGTCTTTTGCTGTAAAACCAGCAAAGTCCATTTTTTATTCTAAGTCCATATCTTCGGACAAGAAGACATAGTAAAACGTCCTTTTCTGTCAGTTTTACAGCAGCAAAAGGAATACTGTTGTGTTTACTTGCTACTCGCGAAATCCTGTCATTCCCACTGTAACGATGGACAAAACATCATAAAAAATTGCAGCTTTGCAATTGAAAGCCGCTCATACTCACACCGTCATTCATCTTGAAATCATATGATTCGATTCACGTCTTCCCATTGGTTCTTCTGTGGACTTATAGGCTTTTGCTGACAAAGGGAAGTGGCGTTTAGTGTTTTTTGCCAACAAACCGGTATTTCTGAATGGGCTGACGCTGAGATTTAGCGGATTTGAAGCGGAAGGATTTGATGAACGTATACTATGTGCAGAGAGCATTCGCTCAATATTATTATCTCATTTTTGACAGAGGTGGTGTAGATAATATATACACACAGACATGCTGCTGTGAGCATGTAAGATCTGCTGCTGCTGCATAAATAGTCACATAAATCCCGTAGCAGATTTAGGCAGGTGGAGCTGGGGAGGTGGAGGGGTTCAGAGGAAATCTGATATTGCTGCAGTACTAGCTTACAGCAAACAATGAGTATTTAAATGTTGAGCAAACAATCTCATTGGCTGCAGGATCAGCAGAGGCTAGTCAGCTTGTGCCATGTGGTAATGATGTGATTGTTTTTACCGTATACAATATGATAAAAACAGGATCATATACCTCTGTTTATGAGTATTGAACCCCCAACGTCTCACCATTGAAAACAAAGGAACAACAAAAGTTGACATCAAGTTCAAAAGTGGGAAAACTCTTGTTTAATATCTTTAATTTATTTTTGCAAGCTTGACTAAACTTGTCAAGTATAACATATCACATAAAACTGATGGAAAAATGGTAGCGTTTTTGTACTTTTTATTGAAAGTCACATAGTTGACTTTTGAAGGAGACCGTAACCTTGATTCCAGAGGGAGAGAGCTGTTTTGGTTTAAATATGTGTCTGTGTCTGTTTAGCTACAATTAATTATTATTATTATTATTTTAGTAACACTTCATCAGACAGAATGTTTAAAATCTTAAAGACATTTACTGTAAAAACCTATCTGTCACTCTCACCCTTTTTGCCCTTTTCATTTTGTTCTCAATGTTCCCTCTGCAATTTCCAGGTAATGTATGAGCTTTCTGCCAGACTGCATTAGTGTCATAGCAAAGTGCTGCTTACCCAGGACACACCAGACGCCCCGGAGCACATGGAGGCAGTGGACCTTGTTCAGAACAAGTGTGATGCCATGTCAGAATGGGAGAACAGTTCTCGCCTGAGTGCAGCACTACTGTGAAAGGCTCTAGGTGTTCTAGTGCTTATGCAATATTTGTGTCAACATTCATTATGTTAAAATACAAGTTCAGAAGGTATCAAAAGTGCAAGTAATGAAACAAAAAGACAATTTTCATGATTTTGTTTCTTATAGCACCCTTTTTCGAAACACATAATCCTGGCAACAACCATCTGAACACTGAACAACCATCACAAAACAATAAAAAAACAGTTGTAGATCATCCAGGTAACTACACACAGTATTAAGAACCAATGGTTCCCAACTTTTTGAACGGGGTTATTTTTTGCTTGTGGACTATATGTAAACATCTTTTATGTAAAATATCTTACTCAGGACAGTATTAAATAAAAAATAACATGCATTTTGTATGATCTCTCTTATTTTGTTAAAATTATTCACAGATTCTGCAAGGGGTTCTCTCTCTCTCTCTCTCTCTCTCTCTCTCTCTCTCTCTCTCTATATATATATATATATATATATAAATTTCTCCTCATTGTAATTTTGTGCAGAAAGCCAAAGCTTTTGAAAGCTAAAGCTTTACGTCTGGAACCGTTTGCTGTTTGGGTAAGTTATTTCGGTAACACTTTAGTATAGGGAACACTTATAAACTATTAACTATGACTTTTCCCTCTATAAACTCCTAATTTACTGCTTATTAATAGTTAGTAAGGTAGTTGTTAAGTTTAGGTATGGGGTAGGATTAGGAATGTAGAATATGGTCGTGCAGAATAAGGCATTAATATATGCTTAATAAGTACTAATAAATAGCCAATATTCTAGTAATATGCATGATAATAAGGAACTAGTTAAAAGACCCTAAAATAAAGTTACCGTTATTTCAAATCTAATAGGCTACGTGACTGATTTAATTTTAGTCATGATGCGTTGGCTTGCATTACATTTTGTTGGTTTTGTGGCCAGTTGTCATCATATTCCGCTGAAATGACACCGATTGTGTGATGATTCAATTTTTTTGTAATGATGATTTGCATTTTATTACTTTTTGTTTAATTTTGGTGATAACTCTCACGCTCTCTTCGATGTTTGCTTGTTGCATTTCTTGTCAAAGGTAACATGAAGAGGACACAGTAAGCTAGGCTGATTTTAGGCTGAGTTTACTTTTTCCCCGACGAGGGCCAAGGTTCGAGAGTCACGGTTTGCTACCGAAAAAAACATAAATAAAACAGCATGAAAAAAAAAATGAAAATGAAAAACTCCAACCTTCCTGAAAATGCTGGATGTCCATTGCAAAATTGATTTTGCCATCTCTAACATAAATGACATAATGTAAAAGTCTTATAAGGTGCAACAGAGGTGAAATTCTGGTAAGGCTACACATAAATTACAGATCCAGGGGGACATGAAATGTGGATGTCTCGAACCGGCTGATTTCAGGAGGATGATTTGGTGATGGATAATGCATTGAGGCAGGCTGATGTAAGGGCCAACACATCTCCTGTTCAGACCTCACACAGTCCTGAACACCTGGAGGGAGAGCAGGGTCCTGACGCGCCTCATGCACTTGGTCTAGAAGCCGCCAAACTATTCAATGAAAATGAGTGCACTGCCTTCACAGTTTATGTTTGAAAGTAACTGAAAGTCACTTAAAAGTTACTGACCAATCCTACCATAAAGGTGAAGTAAGTGATTTCTGAGAAACACTGTTGATATTTGAAATCATCCAGCCCCCAACTGATTGATTGATTGATTGATTGATTGATTGATTCATTCATTCATTCATTCATTCATTCATTCGCAGTACTCAAAATTCAGTCCACTATTCCGATTCATCATGAGGTCTAAGGTTGGAAGCTTTCTTGTTCTGCTGTCATCTTTCTAACACTGGTCTCTTTGCGGTTTGATCATTTTGAAGCTTTCAGGAAGATAATGACAAAGGGGTTGAAATAAATCAATAAATCTCATGTATTTTGTATGACCCTTCACTGCACAATGTGTCTTAACATAATAAAGGTCAGCAGCCCAGCACAATGCCTCAGCATTTTAGCCATGAGATTTCAGAAACCTCTCTCTGTTAACTGGCTGTCCTCCAGAACTAAGATTTTGTGCTGGAGATCAATTGGAGACCCAACACAGTACCAAAATTGTATATTGTACAAAATTGAGTTTTAATGGTTTTGTGCTCTTGGCAGCTAGTAATTTACAGCACAAAACACACTGTGATCAGCACAAACGAGGTTTGTGAGTGAACACGTATCTACTGTAATCAAATTTTCTTTTTTAGTTTTGTTCATGGTTTTTGAAGTGGCGGGCATGTCCATGTTGATATCTGTCTGATTAAAAAATGTGAAAAATGAATTTATGTCAAGGAAACCTGTTGAACAGACCATAAGTCAGTCTATTGTGCTATATATTGATTATATGGCTAATCACATTTATAATTTGCATTAGTAGGGATGTCCCAATCAAGTTTTTTGAGCCCCTGATCTGAATCATTGGATATTGAGTATATGCCGATACCAAGATTAGAGAGCAGACGGCTCTGTATGCTTTCGAATCATTCTCGCGGTACTATGATACTATGTGTATGTCATACACCAATCTGTCTGCACAGTGCCACTTCAAGTCGAACACACCTATTGATTTTCAAGTGATTCATTACAAAAGTGTGCATCAAATATCTGTTAACGTGTTAAATAATGCTAGCAAAAAGCTAATTCATGCTAGCAGCATGTTAAAACATATTAACAACATGCTAAAATATATTAGCAAAACGTGAAATCATGCTAGCAAACATGCAAATTCATGCTAGCAGCATGCTAAGTCATGTTAACAACATGCTAATTCATGCTAACAACATGTTAAATTATGCTAGCAAAATGTTAAACAATGTTAGCAACATGTTAATTCAAGCTAGCAAAATGTTAATTCATGCTACACGTTAAAACATGCTAGCAACATACTAAATCATGCTAAAAACATGGCAAACATGGTATCAACATGTTTATTCATGCTAACAAAATACTAAATAATGCTAGTGACATGCTAAATCATGCTAACATAAAATATGCTAATAACCTGTTAAATTCATGTTAATTCATGTTACAAGTGTGTTATCAACATAATGAATTATGCTAGCAACATGGTAAAGCATGCTAATTTATGTTAACAAACATGCTAAATCATGTTAACAACATGCTAATTCATGCTAGAAAACATGCTACAAATGCTAGCAACGTGTTAAATAATGTTAGCAAAATGCTAATTCATACTAGCAACATGTTCATTCATGTTAGCAAAATGCTAATTCATAGTAGCAAAATGCTAAAACATGTTAAATCGTGTTAATTCATGTCAGTTCATGTTAACATGCTAAAACATAATAGCAAAATGCTAATTTATGCTTACAACATGCAAAAACATGTTTGCATCCTGCTAATTAATACTAAATTATGCTCGCAACGTGATAAAACATGTTAGCAACATGCTAATTAATGTTAAATCATGCTAAAATATGCTAGCAATGAGGTAAATCATGCTACAAATATATTTGTGTTTTTTTGCTATCCTAAACTCCAATTTCAACAATTCAATTCATGCTTTAAGCTTGTCAAAGTTATTTCAAACTTTCAGACAAGGCCTTTTCAAGCCAACTTCAAAGTTTTTTTATGAACTTTACTCATGTAGTTATTATTATTATTATTTTTTTTTTTTTTTTTTTTTTTTTTTTTTTTTTTTTTACATGTTTGTAAAAAAAAAAAAACATGCATATTTGAGACAAAGACACTTCATCATTTCTGGAATGAAGGCTGCAATTCATTTTACTACAACAAAAATAATTTGCACTAGTCACATGATAACAAAATAGTCAAGGATATTTTAATAAAAACCCATACAGACTCAGTCTCAGTCAAATCCTTTGTTATTTTTTATTTATTTATTTATTTATTTATTGTTCATACAAAGAAACACAATTAACACAAACACAATAGTCCAATGCCTTTTTGGAACCTATTGGCTTTAATTAATCTGGACAAATATTAATCTGTGTTGAAAGCAAGTCAAAGCGATTTGGAAGGACATGATGCTGTGTAAATGATGACAAAAAAATTTCACTCAACATTTGTGGGTGAATACTCTTAAGCCTGGTTCACACTACAGATTTTTGCCACGTTCATCATAGGGTCAATAACCTCATGTTCGCACTGAAGAAAGAGCGGTCCATTCGTTTTTTCTTTTCTTTTTTTTTCCCCCCATGACAAACGTTGTCAAAATGAACACAAGTGCTTGGTTGAGTTTATGTCCTACTATTTGAATTTTGTGTGTCAGTGAGGATGTCAGAACGTGAATTGATTGATGACGGTCAGTCAACGCTGTCAATCGAGACTGAAGTCCTAAGATGTATTGTATGGTGCGACATAAAAAGACTGTCAATGTTGCACAGTCTGCATCGGCCTTTACCGGTGATCTCACTGAGGTCATATCATACAATCTGACAAGCAACAATCATAAAGGACAGGAAAATTCTCATATTGTACACCTGCTTTAGTGAGACAATCACTTCAGAGAGCATTGGGATTGTGGTCACATCCAGACGTTTTGAAGGTGAAGTATATAACTCCTGTGCACTTCAAGGTCCAGCGAGCGGAAACACATTCCAGCTGCCACTCAGTATAAGACGAGGCTATGCCGTTTGATTGATAGCTGTCCATTTACCACATAACAACCTGAATTGTGCAATCCATCCTCTCATCTGGCAGTACAGGCAAACAGATCAGCATACATCAACACACTCAATCTCTCTCCTCGCTTAGATTTCAGCAGTGGCACCTGTAGCTGAGATGTCTAATTAAAGGACCTTCATTGTGTTTTTCCCACAGAACATATTGCACAGCTTGAACTGAGACTTGGACCATTAGTTTTGCAAAGGTCAGAATCTAATGTCCATTTGAGATTTCTTCAGGGACATTTCATTCCAAATGTCTTATTCTTAAAGGGATAGTTCACCTGGAAATTAAAATGTACTCACCCTCATATCATTCCAAAACTTTTTCACAGAAGACATCAAAGCAATGAAACAGAACACATTTCACAAAAGTAAAAAGGGTAACACTTTACAATATTAGTTAACTACATTAGTTAACATGAACTAACAATGAACGGACATGTCAACATTTACTAAAACACTAAATACTTTCTATATTGATTTGTGAATATTTTGGCATTTTGACTTCCTCTCCTGCGTTGCTGTCTGTCAGTTCAGAGATGTGCTGTTTTTCCCTGATTCTGATTTGAGAAGCTGTCTAAAGATGGCTGATGCACTCGTATTTTATTCTGTACTGCTGGTGTTGTTGATTAACAACAAGGTCATGAAAGACAGACAAGGCCTTATCTTTGTTGTTGTGTGTGTTCTTGTCTAACTCTTTTCACAAACCTTATTGATTCATCCTGCCAAGCTCAGGCCTACTGGAAACAATTATGGAAAAATAAATACATAAAGCAAATATCATCAAGACAAAGGAACAGACGTGTGGGTGGTTTACTGCTGTGAGTCACTCACTGAGAGCGTTTTACTCCATCATGCACTGACCTTATGAGTTTCATCCATTGATCTCATTATTGCAGAACGTAATGAAGTGTGGCACTTTCCACAAATAGGGCACAAAAAAGGACCTGAAAGGATTTTTTTTTTTTTTTTTTTTTTTTTTTTCCAACAAATGGTCAGTGAAAGGAGATGCTTAGCCTTCAGAAAATGTTGATTGTTAACCTCAGGCGGTCAAACTGTTTTATTGTATATTCTTTGTAAATTATGTTTTTGCAAACTTGTTATCAAAATTTGGGACAAGCGGTTTGAGAAATGTATGAAATAAATAAATAAAATGTAAAGGTATCATTCTGGTTTGGTTTTGTTTTCATTATTTTCCCTATTCTTGTTTGCCTGAGTTCTCATGTATTTTTTGGGGTTGGGTGGGGGTTCTCTTTTGAATGTGCTCTTGCTTTTCACTTCTATAATAAAGCAAACCGAAAGTGGTGGCCAAGTAATGTAATCGTGTATAGCCGAACTCCGGTAACACCGACTACCGCAGCAAGCCTACCAACCATCAGCCACAACCATTGCGGATTACAAGCCCGAGCCCACCACAAAGCCAGAGCCAACACCTGAACCCAACTTTGTCCCGGAGTCCGAGCCTAGCTGGAAGTCTGACCAAGTGCGAGAGCCAGCAACACTGTCCATTCCTGTGGGCGTGGAGTAAGAGGGCATGGAGTAGAGCCTCGCCATACTCCTGCCGCTGAGGGTGAGCTGTGCCATGACCCCATACCATTAACTGAGGAATTGGAAAGGATTATTCTCCAAAGTCTCTCGTTGCCACTGGTCCTGCCCAGCTCCAAGACTTCTTTCTCGACGCTGGTCCCACCCAGCTCCAAGTCTCCTTCATCTCCGCTGGTCCTGCCCAGCTCCAAGTCTCCTTCGTTGTCGCTGGTCTCGCCCAGCTCCAAGTCTCCTTCGTCACCACTGGTCCTGACTTTTTTTTTTTGTCACTGATGATCTCACTTCAGTCCCTCGGCTCCTCCTTTGGTGGCTGCACTCTGCGAAACCGTCTTGGGCCTTCTGGTCTCCAGCTCCACTTTGGTGCGTGGATCCCCTGGCTCTGCCTCGGGCCGCTGAGCCCATTACTCCACCTCAGTCCATCGACCAGTCGGCTCCACCTCACTCCCTTGGCTCCACCTGGGACCATCGTCCTTACGACTCCACCGGGCAACCTTGTCCCTTGTCCACCTTGGTCAGACGTTGCTCCTACGCCACGGACATCTGGGCATTTGGCTGCTCCTTGTCCCTTCACCCCTTCGACTCTGTCGAGCTCCTCCTTCCCTCCTGCTCCGCCTTGGTCCTCAGTCCCACCTGCTCCATCTCAGTCCTCTGGCACCCTGGGTCCACCTTTACCACTCATCACCTTGGCCTCCAGGTCCTATGGCATTGCCTGGTCCCTTCGTCTTCTCAGCTCCGCCTGGTTCTCCAGCTTTCCTGGCTCCATCACTGTTGGAGGGGCTCCTGGTTCCATCCTGCTTCCTCCCTCCATCAGTTCTGCCATGGGCCTTCATCCTGGCTGTGCTCCGGGTCTTCATCTGGTTCCTCCCTCCATCATCACCTCACTGGCTTGTCCCTCCATCATCTCCACCTGTGTGTATTTAAGCCCTTAGTTCCTTCTGTTCATTGTTCGGTGTGTTTAGGTGGTTGTATTTCTACATTTATGACTCCTGCTTGTTCTGAGTACTACTGCTAATAAAGTGTTTATGTTTCATTCTCCTTTGTCATGCGATTACAACAGTCACATTGTTACAACTACACTGCAAATTAAACCTAAATTAAGCTCACTAAGTAGGGGCTAGTGAGTTTGGGACCACATGTTAGTTTGTAGTTATGTATACATATTTCATATAAAATAAAACATTATGTTGATTATTTTGTTTATTGATAACAAGGCTGAATTGCTGAGCTTGATGAATGCAACGCTACAATTTGTTAAAAATAAATCAAATTTTGTGAGAAATTGAGATTTTAAGGAATGTTATTTTTTTTTGTAATGGGGAAAATCATGCTATTAAAGGATTGAATAAAATGTGTTTATATATATATATATTATTTTAAAATGTATCCCTAGTTTTGTGTTACATTTTAAAATATATATAAATATTTTAAAATGTATTCATTTGATTTTATCAACAAAATGTTGATGTTGTGTGATTTTAGTGGATACAGTCAAAAACTCAGATATTTTATTTTTTTTTTAATCTACTTATTTTTTAATGTACGTTCATTTTGTCTTAAATTATAATTTTTCCAACATGTCTAATAATTCTACTCAAAATATGGGATTTTTGCATCAAATCTCTTAAAAAAGTAATACACCAAAATGTATTTGTGGAAATTGATCAAAATCCTCCTTTTCACTCTCCACTCTTCCCTTGTGTTGAATACTTATTATTTAGTTTTCTTGCTGGAACAGAAAACCTCGAGTCTTGATTGGGTGAGGGAGTGGCCCAATGAGAGAGTGTCTCTTGTGAGCCAGAGCACATAAGATTTGAAACAAATCGATTCTCATTATTTATGGACTTTTCTCACCGTGTAAACCAGTCAGGCTTGAATAAACCAACCACGCGATCAGTCTTGCACAGAACATTTCATCACATGCACACACACACTATTCACCTTCAAGCTCAACTCCTGACAAGTAAGAAATGAGATGGTGGACGAGGTCCAAGAGACAAGTCACCCTGGACCTGCAATGTCTGAGAGAGGAAGCCGACAGCCTAAAACCAATTTACACGCTCTTGCATTCCCAATTCATTTCACAATTATTCACTTCAGACTACATCTGCACCTGAGGCAGATGGTCACAGTGAGCTGGTTTTTCCTGTAAGCTCACCTGAGGGATGCAGTGTTGGTATTGACTAATTGTATATAATCTAATTGTATATAATCATTCACATGTCACTGTTACATGTGGCAATGCCCAGAGGAAAGCTTTATCGTTAAAATAATATTCCATTCTTCGTTTTAAATGTTTCTGCTAAGTTTATGGTCCAATTCTCACTATTAACTAGTTGCTTATTAGCATGCATATTACTAGGATATTGGCTGTTTATTAGTACTTATAAAGCACATATTAATGTGCTATATAAACATTATTTATAACATTAACGATATATATATATATATATATATATATATAAACAGTATTTTTCACATATTTCACATTAGCTATGTTTCCACCCACCTATTTTTTATGCGCATGTTGGGATATCACATTTAAAAAAAAAAAAAAACTCTGGATGGAAACACCAAGATCCACATAATTTCTAAAAATGCGCATAAAAAGCGTATATGCTCAATTGAGGCGGATACATTTTTAATCCGATAATAAGACATGCGCATAAACTATGATCCACGAAATAAATCCCTCTATGCGCAACAAAAAACTTTGCCTCAACAGTGGGTGTGATTGGATAACGGGACTAACCAGCGGACCAATTTCATTGCACAGCATCTCAAATGTTGGCTTGATGGTTCTGAAATGCCTGAGCCAAAGTCTGTCATAAAAATTATTTGGTTTAATTCCCTCCCAGAAGCGTCTTACATGATTGCGTTCCCAAACACCAGGCTTCCGAATGCAAGATAACATGACAGAGTTTATTGCGTTTTGTCTGAGTGCTTTAAGACGCAAGTCATTTATGACACAGGAAAAAACCTAGAGTGGCTTAAATTTTTATCTTGTGCCAATTTCCCAGGAAGTGACGATTTTGTTCTCTTGAACACATGGG
Source organism: Mylopharyngodon piceus (assembly GCA_039654765.1). NCBI lineage: Eukaryota > Metazoa > Chordata > Actinopteri > Cypriniformes > Xenocyprididae > Mylopharyngodon > Mylopharyngodon piceus. The sequence continues at coordinate 19,631,093 of CM077444.1, forward strand.
ATGGAAACAGTGTTTTATTCACAAATGTTTTATGCAATATTCCAATTCTGTGCATAAGTTAATTTGCAACTTTGGATGGAATCAAAGCTACTATTGCAGTACCTCTTTTCCCAGTCTGTCAGTAGCTTTCTGTTTATGAAGCCCCGCCTTCCAAAAAGCACAATGTGCTCTGATAGGTCAGCTGGACCAGTGTGTTGTGATTGGCCAACCACTTCGAGCATGTTTCAGAAATGTCACTCCCCTACCATAACCGCGAGATTCAACAAACTACTAACACAACTCAACCATGCCTCGTCCTTGTTTTTGCATATTCCTTTGGCGGGAATTATTTAAATAAGGAATACTGTGATGTGTATATTCCCGGAATAAAACTTAAGACTACAATTGAGGTGTTTCAGGGAGTTCAGAAACAGTGCGCTCTGATATAGAGAAGAACTCCCTTTGGAGTGCTTTGTAACTATGCAGAATTTTTTCATGGACAAACAGCAACATTACACACTAAAGAAAGTTGAAAATGTAAAAAACTTAAATAAAAAAGCATAATAGGTCCTCTTTAATGTTTCATAAGGAAATACATCAATACCAAAGGGGTCAAAGTTTGGCTGTTTGGCAAGGGTACGCGGCAGCTGAGTAACTGTAAATGAGATGAATGGGAATGCTAACAGATTGCTTTCACAAAGTGTTATAGACTTAACTGATCAATACAGCGAAGAAAATTGCACTCTTTAAGTGATGCCAAAGGGTCTTTAAGCAAAAGTTTCCTTTTGCTTGTTAATCTCATTAGTGTCATCTCATTTTCTAGTGATTTTGTTTTTGTTCCAAGCTGTGACAGCACTCACATCACCAAATACACCAAGTTTTCTTTTTCTTTTCTTAGGTTAGAAATTCTGAACACAACAGAGATCCATCCAGAGTGAAAGAGAAAAGGACATGAATTCAATAAATGAGACAACATCCATTAATAGGTTGGAATGTGTAGAACTATAAATGGTTGTCTTTGTCATGAATATGTGAAATGTATGTGATGATAGTTATTTCAAACCTGTGCCAGATCAAACTACACTGCTTATTGTGTGACTTTTGAATAGGTTTATTGATTAAGCAACAAAAAGGGGCTTTTGAAAATTCCCAGTTTTTCAGAACAAAAGGATAATTTGAGGTAATAGATTGTGGTATTGATTTTAGACTTACAAGAGCATTGCCTTTGTGCGGCTTAAGACTTGTAGAATTTTAAGGCAAACAACTATCATCTTCAATCTTTAATAAAAAATAAATAAATGAATAAATAATAATAATAATAATAAAAAATAGCTTACTGTGATGAAAATAATGTCAGTGCATGAAACCTACTAATTTCTTCATGTAAAATATATGTTTTAAAATATTTTTCTCCATTTTGGGGTGAAATGTGATCATTTTTTTATAAAATTAACCCACATGCCGCCCACATACAGTATACAGTAGGTTCTTTTTGCCCTCTTACAGATCTCTAATTAATCACAGGTCAGGAGAAAAGGACCACAGCTGCCACAGGTTCCCCCCTGTGTTTGTTTGCACTATAAATAAACCGGTTATGCCTGACTAATCTCTTTAATGAAAGTGTAAATGGTTTTAGAGCAGCAGAACCGCCGGGTCACAAGGATTAACATGCCACTTTTCCACAGCCTTGATGTTTAATTATAGAAAAGTTGTTATTTCCCTTCCCTATTATCAGTGTCTGTGTTCACTGTGGATAGTGAGTGTTTGTGAAAGATCAAATCAAGAGCAAAGTGAAGACCTGCTGAGAGAAAGGGGGTCATGGCAGTGTAAAGGGGGCAAAGGTCATAGCAGTTGACCACATTGTTGGGGAAAGTTACTTTTAAAAGTAATGCATTACTATATTGCGCTACTTCACCAAAAAAAGTAACTAATTGCATTACTAATTGCATCAAAGTAACTAATTGCATTATTTTATGAAAACTAATGCATAACATTACTTTTGCGTTACCTTTTCTCATCTGGGTTTGTTTGTTTTTTTTGTTTTTTTAAAAAAAAGAAAATTGGCAAATGTAAAGGCCCTTTCACACCATAATTGAAATGAATAAGCTTTAGGCGGAAGGAAAAGCAAATCCACACCTGTACAGTAGAGGGCGCAGCTCAGACAAGAAAGTTCGGCACTCTTCAACAATAAAAACAAAAACTGTAAACTTTTATCCCAGTACTTCTGTGATAATTTGAATATTTGTAACACAGAAACAAATAATAAAATAATGATAACTGCTTTCTCTGGCTCAGCGGCATCGCCAACGCAGATTTGAATGTTCCGGTATGATTTTTGTCAAAGGTTAATAGACAGGTGAATCATTATCATTTAGGAAAGAGATCGTGTAGGTTTTTGAATCGAGATCACGACCTTTTTATGATTAATCGTGCAGCTCTAAGTGGCAAAAAGTTCAAGGCACTGAGCATTTACAGAGTACATGTGGTTAGAAAAATCTGGCTGCCTGCATTAGTCAGTTAAAAACATATTGAACAGCAGAAAAAAGTGCATTTGTGCAGCCTTGATTGACCCGAAGAAACTGTAATTGATCCCTCTCTAAAACGGAGACACCAGACAAGAACTATAAGGGGAGGCAGGCAGAAATTTAATGCCCAAGTCAAAACATCACATACATCACGTCGAGTCTCAGGCATATGGCTGTACCTATAGATTCCTGAGCAGCACGACGGCTGCAGAATTAAATATTGATTTACAAAGGCAAAGAGTGTTGACTTGATCATGTATTTTGCTCAAGAACAAAACAAGCCTCACATTCTAAACTCCCTGAGGACAAGTAACAACTGGAAACTTCGAATGTCCCTTAATAAGCATCTGTTGCTCTCACAAAAGTTGATGACTAAAATATGGAAGAAGTCTGTTTGCAATTTACTTTACTCACACTGGAATTGACCAAAGCATTCAAAAGCCCTCCTGCTAGCCTTTGATTCACAAACCCCCCACCCCTCAGCCCCGAAAAAACACAATTCACTTCAGTATATGAAGGTGCCTGAAAGTAATGATTAGATCACTTATGTCCCATGTGCTTTGATAATTAGAGGCAAAGTGCTTTTTAAATGTTTAAGAGGATGTTAAGAATCAGGTGCAATTGTTTTTGACAAGTTGCCTCTCAACATGGTAGCCAAATGTATAGATTCTAAAAGTATTCTGCAATTCAACATTACCAAAAGCAATCAAAAAATGTTCCCTCAAGATCAAAAAATTCTGTTAGTACTATCCTTGTGGGGATTTTATATATATATATATATATATATATATATATATATTTAGCAATTAGCAATGGTTAATGCATGTCTGATAGAGCCACATAAACACACAAAGACTATTGCTAATTTTTATACAGTAAAGGACCAACTGTTGATCGATCATTAGGTCATTTTCCCCTCTGTTGTCTGTAGAAAAGCCGTATTGATTGAGACACTTGGGAAATTTCAGCTTGCACTGATGGGAAAGAAAAAAAAAAAACTTTGGTAGGCCTTTCAAAGCTCCTCTAAATAATTTGGCTGTCTCCATTATTGCTGCTTATTGTGTACCGTTAGGGACTAGAAATCAATCCAGAGCTGTAGAGGCCTGCTTATTATCAGTCAATACTCTGCTTTATAGCACCACTTTCTTAGCTTGATCTCAATGAAGGTAATTTAATAGCTGCACAGCACAAGGGAGAGAATGAAACCCATTCTTGAAAAGGAAATAAAATTGAACATGTTAGATGTTTGACCCTGAAGAGGAGATGGTTAGCATGACCCAGTTAGCTCCTACTGGTAGGTGTCGTAACTACACTATAAAACCGAACAGTGAAATTAAGAGTTCATTTCACTGAAATATTACTGAAAGTAATTAGAAATAAAGTTATGTGAACTCAAAAGCTGATTATATTAAGCTGAACTTAAATTGAATGAGTTGCAGCAGAATTCTAGTTCCCAGCATGTTTTGCATCAGACTATATAAGAAGTGTTTTGTGTTTCTGCACAAGAAAAATATTGGGAGATATATGTTATTAAGTGCAAATGAATGATTCTCTCTTTGCTAGTTATATTAGCACTTGTAAGTGTGCTATTGTTAACTCGCAGTTAAAGCCCAAAGTATACTTCAGCTGTCTATGACGTTGATGCTATTTTTGGTAGGGTCTGCGGATGTCCGCGTGCAGCCCAATATTTGTGTCAGCGCAGACGGTGCGTGTACAACAGCGCATGTGCGAGTGACTTGAGCGCTTGAAAACAAAGTCCGCTAGATAGTGTGCACACCCCAAACAAGCTTTTCCACGCTCACAGCCAAAGGAGTATACTTTCAAAGACGGAGCGGAGCATGGAAAATGAAGCCTTGTTTTCACCGAAATTACCCGGAACAATTTGTCCCAGGAACTTTTCCCCCCAGAGCTGATGCTGTCTGCGATTCCGTCGCGGCCTAAAGTACCGCGAAGAACAGTCCGGTGATGTAGGATTTTGTCCTCCACATAGAAGCGTAAAGCCTGAACCTCGTTGTCGGTCCATCGGTCGTATTTTTCAAACAACTCTTACTGCAGGCACAGCAACAGACTTTTAAAAATGGTGGTTGAAATAAAATGCTGCGTGGAGTCAACCAATCAAAATGCTTGCGTGAACTCAACCAGTCAGCATGTTCAGTGCCCAAGTCCCACCCCCGAAAGTTCCTGAACATTGAAAAAGTACTACCTCGCGAGCAGGGACTTTCTGAGGGGGAATTTTTACCCGGAACTTTTTTTAGACCCTGGTTCATGCTGTCGAAACACACCGAGTACCACCCCAAAGTCCCTAGTTCCTGGGGAAAGCTCCTGCGGTGGAAACGGGGCTTAAATTATACAGTGCTTAATGTAAATGAGTACACCCCGTTTGAAAAGTAACATTTTAAACAATATCTCAATGAACAAAAACAATTTCCAAAATGTTGACAAGACTAAGTTTTATAAAACATCTGTTTAACTTATAACATGAAAGTAAGTTTAATAATATAACTTAGAGAACAAAATTTTCAGTTTTACTCAAATTAGGGTGATGCAAAAATGAATACATCCCACTGAAAGTCTCTGGAGCAAAACTAAATTTTAGACTACAAATGTCTAATTTAACAAGAATTCAACCGCAGGTGAGTCTAATTATTCATTACACAGGTGTCCAGCTGACTATAAAAGGGTGTTAAAACCCCTTCCCATTTCATGCTGTCAGCAATGGCACCACATGGAAGAGAAATGTCACAAGACCTGAGAAAGAAAATCATTTCCTTACACCAGAAAGGTGAAGGCTACAAGAAGATCAGCAAAGCTTTACTTATCACTCAGAATACTGTAGCAAAAGTGGTATAAAAATTTAAAAAAGATGGAACTGCAACCATCTCACAGAGACGTCCAGGTCGTCCACGGAAGTTAACACCTCGACAGGAGCGTCTTCTGATGAGAAGGGTTGAAGAAAATCGGCATGCAAGTTCACTGCAGTTATCTAAAGAAGTAGAAAGCCAAACTGCGGTGACTATTTCCCGTGACACAATACGGCGTACACTGCAGAGGAATGGCATGCACGAAAGAAGCCTTTCCTAAAGCCCGGGCACAAAAAAGCCCACCTAGAGTTTGCCAGGGCCCATGCTGACAAAGATGAAGACTACTGGGACTCTGTACTCTGAAGTGATGAGACTAAGATAAATGTTTTTGGAACTGATGGCTTCAAAACTGTATGGCGCCGCAAAGGTGAGGAATACAAAGAAAAATGCATGGTGCCTACAGTGAAACATGGTGGTGGCAGTGTCCTTATGTGGGGCTGCATGAGTGCTGCTGGTGTCGGGAGCTGCATTTCATTGATGGCATCATGAATTCACAGACGTACTGCTCTATACTGAAAGAGAAGATGCTACCATCACTCCGTGCCCTTGGTCGTCGTGCACTTATCCAACATGACAATAATCCTAAACACACATCTAAGGCCACTGTTGGATTTCTGAAGAAGAACAGGGTGAAAGTGATTCAGTGGCTCCTGATCTGAACCCAATCGAACACCTATGGGGAATTCTGAAGAGACAAGTTGAGCATCACTCTCCATCCAGCATCCAGTCTCTAAAAGAGCTCATTCTTGAAGAATGGAAAAAGATAGATGTTGCAAAATGTCGCCAACTTGTTCATTCCATGCCTAGAAGACTGTCATTAAAAATCATGGAGGCCATACAAACTACTAGATGTAGTAGTTTTTGTTGTGGGGTGTACTCATTTTTGCAACACCTTAATTTGAGTAAAACTGAAAAATGTGTAATCTAAGTTATATTATTAACCTTACTTTCATGTTATAAGTTAAACAGATGTTATATTAAACTTAGTCTTGTCAACATTTTGGAAATTGTTTTTGTGTTCATTGAGATATTGTTTAAAATGTTACTTTTCAAAGGGGGTGTACTCATTTACACTGAGCACTGTACCTGGGCAGGGACAGATTAATGCACGGGCCTAGTGAGGGCCCATACAAGCAGCAGCAGGGCCCTGTCAATGCTGAACGAGAGAATTGGGGTGCGGCACGCCATTCCGATGTGCTACATCTGCCATTTTATCATTGTCATGTGACCATTCATAAATCCTCTCCCATGGCCTCATGGGACAGTAAAGTATCCATCAAATGCGCACTTCAGAATCTCACCAGAAGAAGTAGGTCATCCGGGTACCTTTCGCCTATTTTATGAATACTATGAATTTGGACGTACTATTCGGCTCACATACTGTTTTTTGCCTACTATATTCTATGGAAGTAGGCATATTCAGACGCAGCTTTAATCTTCATGTAACTGATTACCTAAATTTTTTGCCAACTTGTTAGGGTTTACAGTGTATACCTGCAATAGTATACAGCCATTCAAATGTAGTTGTATAGATAATATTTCATTATATTATAGTAGGATATTTGTTTTACCAGTTAATGTTAGTCAGGTACTATATAGAGTTCATTCGGTGGCACCACATTGCACCAACTTTTTTAGGTATTTGTTGTACCTAAAATATAGATGTAGTATGACCACTTTTACAGAGCCATGAGTTTTGATGTAGGCAGCAGGTTTTACTTTGTGTTTCATGCAAGACTACATAGGTTTTTTCAAACTGTTCTTTTGCATTATACCCAAAGCAGCAAGTGATGGTGGAGGAAAAAACATACACGTTACTTTTGCTGACCCAGAATCATCGCTTCTTTCATCTCACCAGCCCTGAGGTTTCAGTGCGGCAGAACTCTGGAAGAAAAGTTGACATTTGGGTCAGATCCAATGACTCGCACTGTCTTCTATCTCTACCTTTCCCAAATCTCATTTCACTTCTACCCACCCCCCGCACCAGAGGTTTCTGCCATGATCTCACTCACTGGGTACACCTGCACAAACTGCAGAAACACATCAGAAAATGGCTGGGGAAAAAAAAGAGAAAAAAGCACATTTTAGCGATTTCAGGGTGATCACTTATCCAAACGTATGAAAATGCATGAGTGCTTAAATTACACTTTACATAAAAATACCTCCATTAGTATTCAGTCATGTTCCCATTTATCCCAACTGCCTCCTAAAACAGAGATGTTCATTGTATAGTATTTTAATCTGTCTGTTCTTTTCCATTATTTAATGGAGCTCATCTTTTCAAATCAACATAAATTAGGTGAGAAATTTTCAGTTACATAATTATTATCTGACCCGACTCACCAATTGCTCCCCAGTTTAGGCCTATTTATGATTATTTATTGCTTGATAATTGAATTATATTTATTTGCAGCATGATGCCTAATTGGCCTTTATGGGATCATGTGGCATTTATGACAGGAATTAAACCGTATTTTATTTTGGCTCTTAAAGGGATAGTTGACCCAGAAATTAAAATTCTATCAATTACTCTCACTCATGTCGGCTTTAATGACAAAAGCAAAAGATATGGAAATTGCTTATAGGCCAATTATTTTGTTATGCTAACTATGCATGATTATATGGTTAGTTGCATTTTGCTATTTGCATTCATGGTTTCAGCTATTATCAGAACAGAACTGTGATTCATTTGTGGGACACGACTCACCAGTTGTAGACCGCTGGACTAAACAATATCTTCTAAATGTAATGGCCTTCATCTCTTGTCTCTTCTCCTCATCATGAAATTATGCTTAACGTCCTGCCTCATTATGCTCAAAAAGCAAAGCTACATGAAAATAAACTCTTTCTTGTTCTCTCATTACGCTCTTATGAAATACAAAGCTTCATAACAAAGGTAATCCTTTCTTTCCTCCACTAGACTGATCAGTTTCTTTCATTATTAAATCATTCAGCTCTACATTTCTCCAATCAGCATTCTTTATTCATATAACAAGTTCATTCTGAACAAAGTTCATAGGAAACTGTTCAAAATAATCGTGTGATGTATGAAGTCTTCAATTTGTGAAGTACTTCACTATTGTAACAAAAATTTCAAACCACTGATTAAAAATGTTTTATGCATAATGCTTTCCCCAAAAACTAGGTGAAATGATTTTCTTATAAACTGCAGCAGTGGAAAATGGCCTTGACTTTGGCCTGCACTTTTCAAAGTTTTGGTGTAAAAATTGAGGTGTTTAAAGAGGACCTATTATGCAAAATTCACTTTTATAAGGTGTTTGAACACCGATGTTTGTCCGCAGTGTGTGAGAACAACCAGCCTATAATGGTAAAAATCCACTCACTCATTTTTTTTTTTTTGTAATTCCCATAAATCAAAAGCAGTCTCTTCAAACGAGCATGCAGCATTACGAGCATATCAGAACGAGCATATCAGAATTATCATAAAGAAGAGTTAAAAAATGCATGTGAACGCCCTTTCTGACATTTTTGGTGCATGAGATTGTCCTGTTTTATTGTTGCCGGTATGTTGGAGCATCAGTTCTTAAAACTCCGGCCTCTTCTGGAAAGGGCCCCGGGAGCAACAGCTCATTTGCATTTAAAGTGACACACTCAAAAACACCCAAAAAGTGGCAATTTTAACATGCTATAATAAATGATCTGTGGGGTATTTTGAGCTAAAACTTCACATAAACAATCTGAGGACACCAGAGACTTATTTTACATCTTGTAAAAAGGGTCATAATAGGTCCTCTTTAAAAGTGACTTTTGTTATTTCTCTCCCAAAGCATCATAAATGGAATTGCAATAATAATGATTTTTTCATGCAGGTTTATCGAACACTCTCCCTGTCTTCCATTGTACGTTCAAACAGACAGCCTCGTGTCCAAACGCACGTCATTGGTTTGCAATGTCTATGCAGCGAAATCAACCTGCAAATGTCTGGGTGGGTGTTTTAACACCTTAAACAATCACACATTTCAGCTTTTATGAATATGAATTCAATGTCTATTTGAAAGAAAGCAGAAAAGTGCTTAGCACAAAATAAAATAAAATAAAAAAATCTGAAAAACTCTTTGAGTGTATTCTTGTAATACATTCATATAAAATGTCAAATGTATAAATATTTTTACACCCCAAATAAATGTGTTACTTGCATAGCAAGCACAAATGCACTTACATTAATAATTAAATTTCTCAACTTTAAACTACTTTAAAAAAATAAAATAAAAAATGCTTTTGAGGTGTTCAGAAAATTCAAAAAATAAATAATACATTTATTACCATCTCTAATTCAGTATTTATTTTGAAAGTGAAGGGCATTTGTTTTGTTGCATGCAGTGTGACAAGAGGGAGCATCCAAAGTCTCACTGATTACATGGACTAAAATAGACATGAACTGCACACTTCATTGGATGAGCATTTCAATCTATTCTGTGTTTCTCATTTGCTTGGCGTGTAGATGGTTGAAGGCGTCTAACAACTTTAAGGTTGCCAACTATCAAAACAAAGCCTAATCCAAATAATTCCGACACTGAATAAACTTAAAAGTCAGCTGGTGAACATTATTACAGAATCGCACAAATCAGTATCATCTTTACCAGAGCCTTTGTTCACAGAGCTGATTGTCGTTTTTGCTCATATAAGCAGTGGCTGATGCACAGATGTAATTGCAGGCAGCTGTAGTGTTGCCCTGACAGCCCTGTGTAATTATACAAAAATTACAAATCACTTTAACAAGAGGATTTCTGCACTCAGCAAAATGGATTGCTTTGCAACAGTGAGTCACATGTGTCATTTTTCAAATGCAGTAAGCACATATTACATAAGAATTTGCAGTGAATAAAATGTGTGATTATTTTAGGATAAAATTGAAATTCGTATGCCAGGAGCAATACATATCGATTTGGTCATTATTTACCTTACTGTAAATAAAAGATGCTGTCAAGCATGCATTTCAAGTCTGTAATCTGACACATTTCCATATGAAACAGGATTGTGAAATGTGGCCATTGCATGCCTGAATGAAGTCAGCTGGTTGGAGAGAGGATTTAAACAGGATGACTTCATAACAAAAATGTAATATATCAACTGAAAAGGAAAGTTGTTTTAAGAGGCGGAGCTTTCTATCATTACATTCTGATTAAATTCTGTTAGTACTGTGAATATTCATATCCTCGCTTTGCTTTTCTTTTTAATAACAGTGCGTAAGAAGATTATAACTTGCAAACTGTGACAGTAAAGAACTCCATCTGCTTCTCTTTGGTTTCAGACATGACTTCATCTTTTAATGCTCTTCTGCATAAAAGCCGACACCACACGTTTTATTAAAACTTATGACTAATGCCATTTAAGCATTATTTAATAAAACCATACCTAGGATAGAAAATCTGTGCATGTTCTGTGAATGGTTGTATTTCTGTGGCAAATATCACATTTTATCCCTGTGATACATCAATTTCAATATAGAAGCTGATGTAATCTTGGATTAATGTTTTGTACTGCACACCAGAACATACTATGGTGAACATCAACATTTTATTCCTCAAGTGGGGATGAGTGCAATAGACAATACATCATATTTACATTCTTTAGCAGATGCTTATAAAAGCGACAATCGCAGAAATCAATGTTTGTTGCAATAAACCAGAATAAGACACAAAAAAACAACAACACTAAAATAAACTTTAAACAAATGGTTTTGCTATTTGGGTCGCTAGAGTATCCTGTATTGTTTCACAGGCATTGCTAGATGATTGTTAGGGTGTTCATTGTGTTTTCTACAACCCAATCTAACGGTAATTTGTACGTATTTTACGAGTTGCCAAATTCGTATGAATTTGTACGAATTACCTACCCCTAACCCCACCCCTAAACCTACCCGTCACTGGGGTTTAGATAAATCATATGAATTCGTATGAGTGAGGTTGTACGAATTCGTATGAATTAACCACCTCGTAAAATACGTACACATTGGTCACGAGACAGCATTGGTTTTCTAAGACGCTGTTTACCTGTCCAAAGAGCCGATGCATTGTATCTTCTATAATGTAAGTCTGTGAGACTTTTTTAGCCTGTTTTATCATGCAAACGGGAAAAAAAACTATAGATCCAATAACCGTACAACCGTAATAGCAAGGACTGCTAATGTATTTCTCCTATTGTTGCTACTAAAACATGTGGGAGATACTGGGGCTAACATTCTCCTTTTTTGCCATGCTATACAGTACATCAACTTAATATGTGTGTCCTTTGAAAGTCAACAAACTATAACATCGGATCAGTTCCACCTCAGACAAAGAGCAGTGCTGCAATCCATGAAGAGAAACTCAGTTCAAAGTCTTTCAACAGTGTTATGTACTTGTATATAGTGGCCAAAGATTGATTCTCAATGGTGTTTTAATACCGAATGATCTGTGATCGGTTTAAATGGGAATAATACAACTGGAGCAGAATAATCAAGGCTGTCTGAGGACCCACAACGACTCCCTTGGGTTGGTTGTTATTGGAGACAAACTCCATGTGCGTTAAGATCTAGTCCATACTGTTCGTATTGTATTGATCTATGAGGTGCAGCCTCAATCATGTGACTATATTCTCACAGATGCTATCATGAGATCCATGTGAACCCAGTTAATGATGGGTGAAATGTAGATATGTCTGTTATATATAATACAGGTGTTTCTTACCCATACTTATTGAACATGTACGGTATGCATAGACACATGAGTGGCTGGGGTGTAAGGCTTAATGTTGTGAAGTGCTAGGTAATTTACACAAGTGTGAGCCAGGAATTACTCTGAATTGAATTCTAGTAAGTGCTTGTAGTCAGTGAAGAGAACTGAGAAGAGGTGTAATGTGAAAATTTCCATTCATTAAAAACAAGCTGTGCAGTGAAGGGATATATGTATGATTCTAGTCTGGCTAGAAGGACGTTGTAAAATTACTGCAGTTTGGATAAGTTTGTTGTGGAAGAGCCGTCATTTCCTTATATTATGGAGCATGAATTGCTGGCATCTTGAAATTGTCCTAATGTGGTTCATAAACAAGTCAGTCATCTAGGATGACACCAAGTGTGTTGGTACAGACTATGTGATGTTCAACCAAGAGAAATAGAAATTTGGTGAAGGTAGTCGTGGCTGGGACGAAGAGGGCTGTCATCCAGAAAAACAGTGGTTTTCAGCCCTACTTATGGAGAATGCAATATGTTGATGTCACCTCTATCGGTTTAACCATTTTCAGGTCTTGGATGTGTTAAATTAGGTGTATCTGAATAAGGAGCCATCCCAAAATGTGTACTGTTCCTCTGACTTCCAGGGTTGGGAACCACTGTAGAAAAGGTTGACATGTAGACATCCTAAAATTGCAGTTATATACGAAGCCTTGTAACGAAAGACTGCTTAAATCAATTGGTCGTAGAAGTAGCATGGGTTCCTGCATTCATCCCAGAGGTGCAGGGTCAGTGAGATTTTCTCAGCAGATTTTGTTTTATAGGTAGGAAGTAAACATGGACAGTGCTGACCTGTAAATATTCATCTATGCAGTTTGAAGTTCAAAAGTGTGTGATTGGCAAAGCTTGAAGTTTGATGGGACAGCTCCACTAGACATAGATGTGCAGATGGTAGAGAAGATGCAAAAGATATCCCTTGGGCAAGGGTTGAGGATGCTGAAGGATGCACAAAGCTCCAAAATGCTACAGTATGTTTACATCTTAGTATCCGAGAACATCCCCCAGAAAGAGTCGATAGAGGGGAGCACCATTAAGGTTAAGGGCAAATATGATACTGTAGGGAATGAAGGTTTTTCCTGATGTGAATGTGGATTAGTTGTGGGGAAGGAAAGTAGTCAATGGGATTGAACGTGGAATGTGGTTAAATGCAGATCTAGGATAGATCTTTTGAAGATAAGATCAGTTTGCTTTCCTTGTGGGTTCCAGGAGTTGGAGTGAGGTGATTGATATGAGATGTGAATGTAGGTTGGAGTATTGGTCTGAATATTAAAGAAAGTTGGAAGCAGCTGTCTGTATATTGCCGGAAAAGAGCCATACTATGAAGCTCAACAGAGTGTAAGGCGAGATCAAAGAGATGGGGCTGAGATAAATAATTTCCAAGATAGTGTGATAAGCAGACCTACAGTGTAGTTTACCTTGGCCTGAGAATTGAATATCAGAGAGAAAGTGTAGACTGAACATTGAGTGACAGGAATCTCTATATCCTCAGCATGCTTCAGTGGTAGTCAGTGGGGGGCAGCCGTGCCTAATGGTTAGAGTTGTAACCCGAAGGTTGATGGTTCGATTCTCAATACAGACAGGAAAATCTAGGCGGGGGACTGAATGAACAATGCTCTCTTCCACCCTCAATACCCACGACAAAGTTGCCCTTTAGCCCTCAAGCAAGGCACCTAACCCCCAGTCACTCCCCGGGCGCCGCAGCAAAATGGCTGCCCACTGCTCCGGGTGGGTGTGCACTAACTTGGATTGTTTAAATGTAGAGGAGATTCTTCGTAACAAGCAAGGCTTCCTTGTTCCTTGTTGAGTAAAAAGATTCACAAGAGAGACCATCCTGGTTGATCAGCTTTACAACAGAAGTTTGCTGATTATAAAGTTTAAAAATGGGGGAATAAAAAAAAAATATAGGGGATATAGCAAGAACTGAAAGCTACTCTAGTGTCCTTGCCATGGAAAGACTTTCTGTGAAAGTGCAGAGAGGAGTTTGTTCCAGTTAAGGGCCGGGTCCTGTGTGTGATGGTGCATTCCCTGAGGCCCAGGGTCTTCAGGCTTCTCGCATTGTCTTTGTTTCTCTACCATCCAGGGAAATGGTAGCATGAAATCATGGCCCATCAACTGTGATGCATTCTCCCACTGGAGTGTGGGCTTGACAGGTCAGTGTAGCTTGGCGGCATTCCGGACCACTCCCTTGCTGGATCTGCAAAGACTTTGTTGTGAATGCACAGGGAGGAAACCAGTCTCCTGAGGAGATGCTACTTTGCCATTTAACAGCAGTGGTGATGAGACACTAATAACCCAAGGTGCACCTCATCACACAATGCCTGCCCTGTTGTTACATTGTCTCACGTCTTTCATACTGGCTCAAGTCAATATCACACTTCTTTCGTGCCCATTCATGTAAGCAGCCTGTGTCGCACCTCTTTTACGCCTGGTCCAGTATGCATGCCTATACTAGTAAGGACCCTGTACCCCACCCGGTCAAATAAAGACCCTACTCCCCACTAGGGATGGCTCAATACCACAATTTTGGCTTCGGTACGGTACCACAAAATACCGTAGCATCGATATTAAATCAATACCATATAAGGTCTAAATTTTGGCACTGCTATTGCACATCATTTTACTCATTCTCGCAGGTTAATTACCTCAAATGTTTATTGGCAAATTCAAACACAGATTATCACATCAAATCAGTCATTTGAGAACTTTTTTTGTGAGAAGTAATTTTAGCAATACTGCGTCTCCACCCTCTCTCTCTCAAAATGATTAAATTGCTTCTGGCCTCAAAAGACATTGCGCCTACACTAAGCGAGCTGCTATACAACACGTTCGCCTGTGTTTCCGGACAGCTGACGGAAATCACTTGCCCATTTCTTTTTATACCTTGCCAATTTGAACATCCAAGCGAATTTATATAATTCAGACAGTAGTATTTGGGAGCTCTTTGAGAGAGGTTTTTTTTTTTTTTTTTTTTTGTGCTCATACTAACAACAACGCACACACAAGCCACCTGTAAAGAGTTTTTGCCTTCCAAATTTAGTTGTTTTTCCTTAAACGGTCAAATACACACAAAATTATGTCAAAATGTCCATCTTAGTGAGTATTCATAGACATTCAAAACAGTCGGTTTTGTATTAGTAGGCTATATCAGATCTGTGACCGCAGTCTAATGCATGCTGCTGTCTGTCACTGAATAACTTTTGCAACTTTAATTGTAAGGATTTAACTGTTTAATATATTAACAGGTAAGACTATCCAGAGTTATTTTACATTTGATTACTTTATTCAATTTCTGTAATACTTCTGTACCTAATGTTAGACCTTCCTAAACTTAAGTGCAATCATTATCTAAACATCATTGGTTAAAACGCACGCTAGCACTTTCATGTTATTTAAATGATATGATCTTATGTATGTTCGTTTATCAGTGTCAAAAGAAAATAAATGTCTAAATTAGATCGTTTGAATGATGCACTCACCCGTCGATCTCTTAATGTCTTGTACAAGTCAGGATGAGCAAGTGACCGATGCTTGGCAAGGTTTGATGGTTCTTCATCAGTTTTATAAGCAAAGTAATTCCAAGTTTTGGGCGTATTGAGTAAGATTCAACTCTATGTTTGCCGGTTTTGTGTCAGTTTGGGTAACACACTGCCACCTAGCGGTCAACCTCGTAACAGCAGCATAAGTACCGAAATGAGCAAAATCATGATATCGTGCCGTTTGAAATAAATATACGGTATTTTTTTTCCAGTACCGGTATACCGCATAACCCTATTCCCCATCCTATATCTTGCCTGGTCAAGTAACCATGTGTCCTACCTCTCTCATGACCACAACGGCTGAGAGCCTTGAGAAGTGATGGAAAATCGCTGGTGATGCTTTGTGGCACCTGTTTGACAATGTTTATTCATGCTGAGCAAAGAACGGCAACTGGAAGTCAACCAGAGATAAGAAGACAAAACACTAAATTGGATATTATATTTAGTGTAATGTACGCTATACTTGAGAAAGAGAACTGGAGCTGTATTACAGAATTTTCCTATGTGAGTTTTTGACAATGTTCTGTTTCATAAGTGAAATTACCATGGTTAGATAGGATTGGATTCTGAGTTAGGATGTTTCTGTAATACAGACCCTGACTCTTTTATTGGCCTAAATTCTGTCTTAGAGATATCAATATTGAAACATTGTGCCCTAGATTTCACCTTCCTCCAAGGTACTGGTGATGTCTAAAATCCAATTATTCCATAATACTTTAAACTTTGAAATGCTGAAATATTTCACACTCAAGAAATTGAGTCCACTTTAAAGAATGGATATCTTTAAAGCAATGGACAAAGAACTGCAGCCGCAGAATAATCAGCAAGCTGTATGGCTTTTCATTTTTTCAAGTAGTTAATCTTCCACTTGAAGCTATATTGCTTGAAACGGCATGACTATCCCAGCTCATCAAGCCTGGGGGAAACCAGGCATTCATATAGACGTCTCCTTATGCTCATAATCTGCCTTTCCATAAAGCAACTGTTTATTCACATTGACACAACATCTCAATGTGCGCTCTGCCAAACTCTGACACAAAGTACAGATGTTTGCCTGTGTCTAGCGTATCCACCAGCTTCTCTCTCTTTCACATACTCTCAATAAACAACTTTCAATGCCCCTGATATTTTAGCTTTCTATGGTACATACTTGTTCTCTGGCTCCTCCATTATGCGTCTCTATCACAGAGTGAACACAGAGCATTTTGTTACAACTCTCACAAAAGCACCACTCAGCTCCTGAGAATAGTTTCAGCACAGTATTGTTTGAAGGAAAACATGTTCAGGGGAAATGAAAGGCAGTTTGAAGACTGCTAGGCATCTGTGATAGATGATAACTGGAAAAAGTTTGAATATATCAGAGTGAACTTACAGTTATGGGCCATTAGAGGAGCCATTTTTTGAGTTCACAAGAACTACATCATCAACCTTAATATGAAAAATGACTCTCTCTCATCCAGAGCCTCCCTTTTCAACAATATGAAATGGATCTAAATGTAAGGCTACAATGCATTTAAATATGAGAAGCTGTATTCAGGAATGGGACTTCAATCAACATGTAAAACAACCAAACACATTTAGGCCCAGATTCTAGTACATCAAGGCAGATGCTACTAACCACAAAATCTCAATTTCGTGTGTCATTGTGTTTTGAAATGTGTATAACCTCAGTTCAAAATACAACAAAAGTACACATTGCATTTGTAGAATTTGTATTATTATTATTATTATTATTATTTTTTTATTAAAATTTAAGACATTTGAAGTAATCCATATGAATCAAGCTGTTTAATCTAAGTATTCCGAAGCAAAATAATAATAATAATAATACGGATAAAATCTTCTAATTTTACTATATTGCTGTCATCATGACTACTTTATTTTCCTTTTTATGTTGGGTCATACTGAATAAAAACTGTACACCAAAAGAAATAGAACAGAAATTACAACAAAATTACTAAAACTAAAATCAAAATGAAAAATGTAAAAAATATAAACTGAAAATATTAATGTATAATAGTACATCAATGATACTAAAATGACACTTGTAGAGACACAATCACTTTACATGGTGAAACAATTTAATATAAGCTTTTATTCACATATAAACATTGATCAATGCACATGCAGTACATAGAGTACATCAAACATGGTAGATCGAAGCTCGATCCTGCGTGCTTCACATGCAAGAAAAAACAACAACAACAACAACAACAACAACAACAACAACAAAAACATTTCAAGCATCAAGCAATGCTTGATATGTGAAAAAAAGCCTAATTATATCTGTTCTTTATATAAAGGAAGATGAACAATTTGTCACTGATGGAGAGACTCAGGAAGAAGTTACAACTTTCAGAATGAAACTGGACATTTCTGAATGGTTAGTGGATAAATTTATGTAGTTGCTGTGGAGTTGATTCAACTCATCCACTAGCATTTGCCGTCATGTTAATCTTTTGTGCAAATCCAGCGTTGAACTGACCCTCGTTTGTGAAGCAGTCCGGCGTAAAATGACGGCATGACAACAACACTCTACTACAACAACTCTTCCTCTTCTCTAAAGCAGCCCAACATGGCCTCACCCCCTTTGTTGGTGTTCTCGGGGGCGGGGTTTATGTAAATTTTGGGGATTGTGATGTCACTAACCCGGAAAGAAGCTTGTTGTAGTCCCTACCAGCCGTTTGTTGTAGTCCTTAAAAAGTGATTTCTATAAAAGAAAATATCTCCCTTTGCATTGAACTTTGAGCGTCGTAACTTTGCAGATGTTGTTTATGCTCAAACAGCAACATTACACACTAACTAAAGTTAAAAAAGTGAAATCATAATTAAGGACCCTTTAATGTGCCTAAGGAATTGCAATCCTCTCTGACTGAACAGTAGAGAATTTAATGTGCACTTGCTGAGACATAACCAGGAACAGACTAGTACATTTGTTATTACCTGCTATATACTTAACAGGTGAAATTCAGTTCAAACCGCAGGCAGTAAAAGAAACATTAGACAGCGCAGAGTGTCTATAAATGCAATAAAACCTCTGCAAAGCTTCTATCACACCACATTACTGCATAGTCTCCAGGAAAAGCTCTGTACGGTCAATTAAGAACATTCTGAAGTAGAATTGTGGTTTTAAAAGAGAGATTTCCAGTGTGAAATAACCAGAACAATGGCATAGATGTAATAATTCACGGTTTTTAAAATGTGACCATGAGGATGTCCATTAGAAGGCCTAGATGAGCTCTGTTCTGTGGGTAGATGCGCTTCCATATATATTTAGAGTCTATCATCGTCATCTTAAACCTCATCCATGTCCTGACGTTAATTCTTGTATGACTCAAACATTGTCAAGCACTTATAAGAGATGTCCTTATCAGAGGATTTATTTGCCAAGAAGAGAGCTTCAATGTCACAGATGTATTTAATTAAAAATTATGTTGATTCCTCCAAGCGCAGTGCCATGTTCACATTAAATGGAATTATTTTTTCTTGTTTAATGTGCTCTTTCATTTTTTTCCTCAAATACTTTGTTGATAAATGGTTTAGTTACAGTTTAGCAAAATAGGTATTACTGTACTTTAAACTGAAATCCAGTGATGTTCATACCACATCAATAACTTACATAATAGAGATGGATTCTTACATGGGTGCTTAAAGTAATATTTCAACTCAAAATTGTTTATCCTCATGCCCTTCCAAACCGGTATGACTTTCTTCTGGGAACACAAAAGATATTTAGTTTCAAAACAACATTGGACTCCACTGACTTTCATTGAATAATAATAATACTAATAATAATTCAAAATACCTTCTGTGATTAAATTAAGGTGATTCAATAATGATGATTTTTTTTTAGGCAAACTTTTAGGAGAAGAAATTTCAAGTTCTTTCAGTAACTAACACTATGGAAGCTTGTTTCCATAAGAGAATAACAAAAATACAATTCTGTATTTTTTTCACAATTGCGAATTTATATTTTGCAATTCTTGCTTTTTTTCTGCAATTGTGAGTTTATATCAGGCAATTCTGACCTTTTTTCTCAAAATTGTGAGATATAAACTCGGAACTGTGAGGGAAAAAAAGTCTGAATTGTGAGATGTAAACTTGCAATTCTTACTTTTTTCTCACAATTGTGAATTTATATCTCGCAATTCTGAGTTTATTTCTCACAATTCTATAAAAAATGTCAGAAGAGTGTAAGTTATAAAATCCAAATTGTGAGATATAAACTTGCAATTTTGACACATATCTCACAATTCTGACCTTTTTCCTCAAAATTGTGAGATATAAACTTGGAATTGAGAGAAAAATATCTGAATTGTGAGATGTAAACTCACAATTCTGACTTTTTTTCTCGCAATTGTGAATTTATATCTCGCAATTCTGAGGTTATATCGCACAATTTTGTAAAAAAAAAAGTCAGAAAAGTGAGATGTAAACTCGCAATTTTGACTTTTTTTCTCGCAACTATGACATTATATCCTCGCAATTCTGACTTTTTCTCCGAATTGTGAGATATAAACTAGCAATTGTGAGTTATAAAGTCCGAATTAGGGTATACAAACTCGCAATTGTGAGAAAAAGAGTCCGAATTTTGAGATAAAAAGCCACAGTTACCTTTTTTATTTTGGAAATAAGCTTCCATATATAGCTGCACATACAGACCAGCACCATTTTTTTTTTTTACCCATTTTTTGTAGAAGTGTCTCATTTGTCCAGACTCCATAAAAGAGTTTGTTTGCAGAGTAAATTAAGCTGTCTGTCAACGACAATAACGTTGGACCGCAAAACTCATAACTAAACTGAATTTGTGCCTCATTTTCTGCTAGATAAAGTATTGAGAGCTATTCTTACCCGTCGACGGGTGCTAATTTTCATCTGGGCCGTATATGATAAACTACTTGTCATAATTATATTAGTGAATATGTTTTGTAAAGTGTACAATGAATCAACTATTGTGTTGTTAATTCTTTCTGACTCAGTGCCCTGATAAAATGAAACTTTGTGAGCTAATTTTAAGTGCTCACCACAGATAGTCTCGTACTGCATTATTACCCAGAGGAACGATTGCAGTAAGAGCCCTCATGGGAATGTTGTCTGACTTTTGTGAAGACACTTTTCTTAATATGTTTTCTATTTTTTATTCAGCAGAGTCTTTCCATACAGCTCTAATTTCTGTGGGTGGTAAAACTGTTGAACTGGGACTTTCATGACAAGTCTATAATAAGGAGTTAATTCCATCTTTAATGAATTATTAATGCTAATCTACACTGTGATGAAATTGAGTTTTAGTTGAAATATCTATCATAGGCAGCTCAGTTATTATAAAACAGACAACTGGCAAATATTCTAAATCTCTTGAAAAAATAAAAAGATAATGTCGAAATTTAAATAGTGTAATTCTGCTGTTGCTGTCATCATGACTTCAGATAGCATGTGTTTATTTGCCTTTGTATCTTGGCTCAGCTCTGACAGTCGTGTTGTTTGTGTTATGCCACAAACCACGAATAAATCAGTTCGTATTATGGTAATGTAGGGACCTCCAGACTGTTCCATTTTATTGCGTACTGTCTAGCTGTCTTTGAACGACTATGTGAACACTTTCACCTGCTCTCAGTAAGTGTGATTGAGTGAGACGCGTTGCCTGTAGTAACCACTGGGGCTGTGCTGACTGCAGATCTCGCATAAACTTGTTTAAAGGGGTGGTTGATTATGATTTCACTTTTTTAACTTTAGTTAGTGTGTAATGTTGCTGTTTGAGCATAAACAACATCTGCAAAGTTACGACGTTCAAAGTTCAATGCAAAGGGAGATATTTTCTTTTACAGAAATCACTTTTTAAGGACTACAACAAACGGCTGGTAGGGACTACAACGAGCTTCTTTCTGGACAGCACTAACCCCAAAATTTACATAAACCCCGCCCCCGAGAACACACAACAAAGGGGGCGAGGCCATGTTGGGCTGCTTTAGAGAAGAGGAAGAGTTGTTGTAGTAGAGTGTTGTTGACATGCCGTCATTTTACGCCGGACTGCTTCACAAACGAGGATCAATTCAACGCTGGATTTGCACAAAAGATTAACATGACGGCACATGCTAGTCGATGAGTTGAATCAACTCCACAGCAACTACATAAATTTATCCACTAACCATTCAGAAACGTCCTAAAAGTTGTAACTTCTTCCTGAGTCTCTCCATCAGTGTCCGACTCCGGTTTGAACATAAAAGGCTGAACAGTTTCTGACATTTTCAGTGAGTCTACGTGAGATAATCGGCGCTGCTAACACGCGCTCTTGAAACTCCGCCCTCTTCTTGGGAGCAGCAGCTCATTTGCATTTAAAGGGACACACACAAAAACTGCGTGTTTTTGCTCATCCTCAAAAAGTGACAAATTTAACATGCTATAATAAATGATCTGTGGGGTATTTTGAGCTAAAACTTCACATACACACTCTGGGGACACCAGAGACTTATTTTACATCTTGTAAAAATGCCATTATATGACACCTTTAACATGTTTTGCAGGTTCTTAAAATGGAAAACATACAGGTCAGCGGCAATGACTAGTTAATTTTGCATGTTTACAAAATGACTCCAATGTAATGTTTATGAACATGAAAATAATGTCATGTCCATGGTGTTTATAGCCTGTAAAGAAAATTCTTGTTTATTCCATTCTCCAGGTCAATTATTTTATTTTATTTTATTTTATTTTATTTTATTTTATTTTATTTTATTTTATTTTATTTTATTTTATTTTATTTTATTTTATTTTATTTTTGGCACTTCATTTAATTACGAGTTGAGAACAATATGCTGCATTTCTGTTTTCATAAATAAAAACATTTTTGCTTGTTTTTACCCAACGTTTCAAGTAGATGAAAGATCATATTGATTCAAGCTGTGTTTACATACTGTGAAGTAAAATTATTTTATGCAAAAATCAAACTGTGCCTGAAACTATAGTTAATTAATAAGTAGATACAAAGTCCAGTATGCCTATTAGTTTCTGAATTAAATTTTAATTATAATAATTATAATACATTTATATTACTTTCAATTAAGATGAATGCCAATTGGAAACAAATAACCCCGCAAAGGAGAATAAAGCACACTATGAATACACAAAGATATTTCTATACATGGTAAGCAAACGGGGTCTTCAGACATTCAAATAAATCAATAAAAATACATGATTTATGTTTAGAGAATGTGTTTGTACTGAGTGAACTGAAATAGAATTCAGGCTATCAAGACTTATTTATGAGCTTTGGAAAGAATAATTTAAGTTTTAGTGTAACTTTTAATGGTCTCTAGCTGATAAAATTGACCTCCAGTTTAAAACCTTTAATTTGAGTTTTTAAGGTTATGTAATTTAAATTTGAATTACATAACTAATAAATAATTGCTCAGGGTAATGTTGGTGGACACTCCTGCACTCCCATGAATCATGGACTATACCTTATCAAAAATTCTGTCTGTCTAGAGAAATAGTAGTGATTTCCATCAAGGTGTGTTTCTTTTAATGCCTACTGTGTACCAAAAAGCAGATTTGTCTGGGCATAAGTGTTTCAAGCTTTTTACATCTACTAAAATTTTCCCAGCAAAAGGAAATCAATGCACCGTTTTCATCACTGCCTCCAGCCAACCTCTCACCACTGTCTACTTACTATGCAAGTGACCCCAGAGCTTAGTGAGGCAAACTAGACTGATGGCAAAAAGTTTCCCAAAAACACCTCAATTATGTTTTGAGAGGAAGGCTGAACGCTGTGGTCTACCTGAGACTTTTGATCATAGCGGGATATCTGTTCAAATGAAAGACAGGAGATGGGAAGCAAGGCAATATCGGAAAGCTTTGCTCTATCATCAAAGTGAACATGTTTATTCCATACATGCATCATCCTGATCGACACCTCGCCTCAGGGAACTGATTAAAATTACCATTAGCAGACTTCAAAAATGCTTAGTTAATTATAGCACAAATGGCAACAGAGATTTCCCGTCATGTATATCCCATCTTTTGACTTCTCAAGAGTGGTCTGAATTGCCTGATCTCAACAATAAGAACTTCTGACCCCTACATTGAGTTGGGAATATTGTCTTATCTCTTTTTAGTAATTCAACACTGTCTGTTATCTTTCATGCATATGGGATGTATGAACATTTTCCCCAGAGAGGATGAGGATAGAAATAATGAACAGAGCCTAAGAAACAAGCAGTTAATTATCTATTGCTCAGTCATATATCAGTGCCACTGGAGTGGGGATGTTTTCATCAGCTCAAGGTGAAAGAAGGTACTTTAAAAACTAATCTGAATGTGGATACTAGATTATATAAAATAACAAAAGGATGAATGAAAAATGGGCTACATAATATAGGCTTTCCACGAACAAGACATTGTAAAGGTTATGCTCTGTCATGTCCTGTTTCCTGTTTTCCTGTGTTTCCTAGTTAGTTTCCCTGGCTGTTAATTAGTTCTTACACACCTGTTTCTGTTTTACTCATTATCTCCCTGCTTTAGTTTCCTCAGTTTCTTTGTCCAGTATTTTTTATATCAACATCAATGTTAATGTGCATGGTTACATTATTCTCCTGCTATCTCCTGTGTGTTCCCTTTTTGGATTAACCATTAAAGACTGTTTTTGTTCCTATTTCTTCGTCGTGCACTTCTCTACCTAGAAAGGATTAATAGTGTCTTTAGCGTTTTTTTTTTTTTTTCCCCACTTCTCACCCTTCACATATGGACCTCCTCACCATCAAACTGCTCTGCCTGGAGCAGAAGGACCATTCTCTGGAGGACCACACCAGAGATTTTTTGGATTTGGCGTGCCAAACACACTATCTGGATTGCTCGCTCTGTGTTTTTTACATCACTGGGGCAAACGCATGCCTTCCAGAGAATGGTCCTTGAGAGGATTTCGTCACATTTGTGGAGTGGGTGCTGGTAAATAATGGATCGGTGTTCACCATCGGCCAAGCGGAGGACTTTACCAGCCCCACTCTGGATTCAGAGCCCAGCCAGCCATCACCTCACTACACGGATACGACGCCAGAGCCTACCGCAGACTGAGAGAGCAAGTCTGAAAGAAGGATACTTTAAAAACTAATGAAGCCAGATGAAAATGAATGAGCCAGACATGAGGACTGAGCCTACCATCGCCCTGGAGCCCAAGCCCCCAAGAGAGTCTGGCAAGGTGTCTTACACCGTGTCCTAACCAGACGCAATGCGATAAGATTACAGCGACAAACAATTTGTCTGTCCACACCAGACGCGACGCGACTATGAGACGTGATAAAGTGAAAAGCGCAGAAGAGAATGTGGGTGAGCTCTCTCGGCAAACTCCCGGCACTTGCAACAAAATGGATAAGTACATAATCAAATTCATGAATATTACACCATTTTAGCATTATTAAAAATACATACTGAGTTACTGAAACAATCTTTGTCATAGAATACACTTGTCTGTTCACAATGAGTTGACAGTTTGAACATTCTTGTTTCCTTTCATTTATTTTGAAGATCTGAGGTGAATTGTCCATTGTTGCTTTCAGTAAGACACACAAAATGATATTCAAACTCACATTAGACGCTTTTAACATTAAATAAAGCACATAAACAGTACCTGAGATTATCATTGCCATATTTTGTGTTGTTGTTCTAGCTGCGACGTCGCAGAAAAATAGAAACCATTTCTAAAATAGAATCATCACTTGTCGCGGCCAGTTAGGACAAAATCTCTGATTAACATGGAAAAAATACCTTTTATCGAGGGTTGCGGTGTCACGATTAAGACTCGCTCAGAGTCTCCTGCGTCCCTACAGGTTCCATCCAGTTCAAAGTCTCCTGTGTCTCCTGACTTCCAGCCCAGCCTCCCTCTCCTGCCTCCTCTTCAAAAATCAGCCAGTTCCTCAGCCCCACCTCTGCTGGATCCCTCTAGCCCCTCGGCTCCTCCTCTGACACCTCTCCATGGAGTGGATTTACCTCGGGTCTTCTGGTCTCCAGCTTCACCAAGTAAAGAGAATCCCTCAGCTTCTCCTCCAGCCACTGATCCTGTCACTCCTTGGCCTGTCAACCTATCGGCTCCACCTTGGCTCCTCCCTCCCTCTCTCGTCTCCTCCAGATACCCACATCCTTATGGCTCCACCGGGCTCCCTTGTCCCTCTGGCTCCGCCTTGGTCAGACATCTCCAGCAGCTCATATAATATAGTTATATTAGTTTGATAATCTCTTCTGGTTAATGATCAGCATTTTCTGATGGTCAATGACCTCCTTTCACTGACCATTTGTTTTTATTAAAATGAAGTAAAAAATAGAGTTTCAGGTCATATATTTGAACCCTACTTGACTAGACTTATCTTTACTAAAATCAGTGTCATAGATAAATGGGTTATTGTGACGATATAAATAATGCATGATGTATGCTTTATGAGTGCTTAATAAAATGTTTCCCAAACACTGACAAAACAAAATGCCCGAATCCTGGTAATAAAATGGCAAGTGTTCAAAGAGAGTCAGAAATAGAGAGCCACAGATAGCTGGTGCTAATCATAATTACTCAAAGCCTGTCTGCAGAGAGAACATTGCACTTGTCAGTTTCTCTTTTATACAGTATGCAGAACAACAGCATATCATTTTCTTTTGCCAGTACATTTTAACTCTAAAAAGGATTATAAAGATTTGACCATTTCCTCTAAAGGAAATTAATGAAACAGCTCCGCTTTTCCCACTCACAACTAGAACATAGTCATGACAGTTTTGTGACTGTAAATAGAAAATTCAAAATGCAAACCTGTATGTGTGTGTGTGTGTGTGTGTGTATGTGTGTATATATATATATATATATATATATATATAATATTGGCATGGAACTGAAAGACTGATAATCTGATACAGTAAAATGTTTTCTAATGAAAACATCAACAGATACATTTAAAGAGCATATCTATAGCGACTTCTGCATGTTCTAATGAGTTTTACATCACTTAAAATTCATCAGAATTGTATCTAAGCTTTCCTAGGAAGCTTTAATTCGACTTTTAAATGCCTAAAACAACAATATCATGAAGAATATGTTGTAACAGATGGAGTTTTACTGAGAAGCTGAGACTTGCTCATCTTATGAGTAACATAATGACCTGCACTGTTTGTCACTAATATACATTATTGTTATAATGTAAAAAAAAATAACTTTAATAAAAATTATCCAAAAAGTTCAAGATAAGACACTATACAAAACAACAACAACAACAACAAACAAACATTTTTTTTTTTTCTCAAAATGAGTCAGAAATCTCCACTTGCACTTACAAGCACCAAACATTCCAGTTGTATTCCTATCTAAATTCTGAAGGTTTTTAGGAATACGTTTTATTCCTAAAACATGGTGATTTTTTCTGGCTCTGTATCTGACAGCATTTTCTATATTATGGAGTGATAAAAATAGAAACTCAAAACCCCCTCTGTAAAAACCTTTAACTCTAGTATGTCAAGAAAATGGCTTTATCCAATGATCTTTTATCCTGGACATTGTTAACCAAGCCATCAGAGAAGTGGACCGGGACCCAACCCAAAAGATCATCCTTTTTCTGAGTAAATTTGGATAGAAGGACGAAAACCCACTAGACATCGCAATGCTGGTCAACAGAAGAGGAGTAGGGTCTATGACGTGCCATGCCACATACACTATTTCACCGAGGGACCAGAACAGACATTATGTGGTCATGGTACGGGATCCATGAGGTAGTGGGCCACCGAGGAAATGTATACACCGCCAGCGGCATCCTGAAGGCCGCTGATTTTGAATCTAACCTCGACCACCACCCAATGACTCCACCCAATAACAGCTATGGGACGTCTTCAAAGGTGCAGTCCAATATTCAGACATCACATTCATCCAGCTAATGTGCACACGACTACTAACAAACACCCGGTCAGCAGGGTCGTAACAACCTGCAGAATGCAACCGCATACATTAACCACATGGAGGACCTAATGAGGAAGTCCGTCTGTAGGACGATGGCGAGAATAGCGGAGGTCTTTCTGTTAGAAGAGCACATCCCAATCACGTTGGCACCGAGAGACTTTTACAACATGCCAGCCGTCCACAAACTACTGGAACAGATCCCTGCAGTCCTGCCCTTCAAGAAAAACTCCCAAGTGTTGGGCCTTAGCCATGTGGTACACCCGGTAGCAAGCTATCTAACTACAACACTGCACAGCCTGCTCAGAGACTGCAAAGGAAAAGAAGGCTTCACCAACATTTGGATGGCATTCCAGTGTGAGCTTGCCTTAGAGGAGCTTTTTTTTGGAAGGCCTTACTCCCCCCGGTCCTCACAATACTCTGTCAGCCTTGGGACCAACACAACAAACCCTAACAGCGTCACAAAGATACAAGGTTTCCTGGGCCTGTCACCAATTGGGAGTGCAAGTGTCGGTGAGTCTCCACCGCCCCTGGAGCAATGGATCCCTGACCCCCTGCAGCGTATTAGGGTGGCCAGAATAGTTCCATTTACAGACGCACTTGAAGCTGGCCCGTCAGTCATTGGAGATGCCCTCGTGCAGGTGCTTCTATGCGACCTGCACAAAAGAAATGAATGGATCCCTAAAGAGTGCCTGAAACAAGCCACACCCCCTCTGCTGTGCAAGGTGGTCAGGTGCTGTACAACACCTGACCTTTGCAGAGAACTCGCAGTACGCAAAGGGTTTGGTTACCCACACACCTTTGGAAGGTCAGTGGATCTTGCACAGTTGGCAGGCCACAATGTTACTGAATGTCTACAGTTTGGGCTTTCTGGTTTCAAATTTTTTCCGGCAATAGTCTTCTGGGACGAAGCCAGAAACCCAAAGGTAAAATGGAACAAAATGAGCTACATCGAACTGTACAACCCCACAGAAATACCTTCCGCTGCAGCTGAGGCGGCTGCACTTACAGGTGATGTGTGCTTGGATATTGCGAAAAGGGGCTTGTCCTATTCAAGAAACCTCAGTAGATACCAGGAAAATGGGATGCCTTGAATGGAGGAATCTATCAAAGGCCTGCTAAGTAGCCTGGATAGAGACCAGAAAATCCTGACCCTCACCTTTCTTGTTTGCATCGGACTAATACAAAAATGAGATTTTGGCTTATACTCTTATCATACATTATATCTTATAATGGCTTATATCTCGAAAACGGTCCAGCCAAATTTCACCAAACTCGGTTCGATTTCGAACGAGCCCTCCCCTGAGGTCAAGCTCCTCTGGGTTTTGGAGCTAGGACCGCTCAAAGTCGGGGGTCCCACAAAATAGCGCTCCGTGAGGGGGCATCCTCAAGGCCTGCGACAAATGTGGTCGGACAAGGGCCGCGAGAGGTAATTCTCACCTGAGTTTGAGATTGCTAGGTCTATCCAGTGCCGAGTTATGAGCAAAAGTGTACCGGAATAGTGACGTCATTGGTGGCCGCCATTTTGAATCGCGCCCAGTAGTTGAACACTACTAGCTCTGCCAAAACTTGATAAAAACGTCTTAAATTGACATCGGGAATACACCACAACTGCACGATTCTACAGAGCTCGGTGCTGTAAGTATTATCTAATCATTTTTCAGTGTTTTCTTGTTAGTGTTTTGAATGTACGGTTTAAACAGTAGTCTGAGGTAAATCATTCAGGGTCCATCTACTTTTTCAATTATATTTTGGCCAAAACTCGACGACAACTCATCAGATTGTTATGTATACAGTAGAACTAAACGATACTAACAAGATAGGCGCGTCCAAGAATAAGATTTTTATTTAAAGGTGCACTATGTAAGAATTTTGCAGTAAAATATCCAAAAACCACTAGGCCAGTGTTATATATTTTGTTCACTTGAGTACTTACAATATCCCAAATGTTTCCAACTATTTGTAAATAGTGAGAAAATTGCGATTTTAACCAAGGCTCCGGGACGTGTGAGGAGTCGCCTGTCAATTGCGTCATACCTGCGTTACCCTCGGTTTCTGATTTTATTTTGTAGAAACCATAGAAACACCAAAGACGCTTAATATATTACATGTTTAAATAGACAAGGGAACAACCGTTTAGACACTATTTTGTCAAGAAGCTAACATAGCATAATCAGATGCAGCTTTATTTTTAGTAACAGTAATACAGCATTTTCTCCATCATACAATACGTTTTAAAATTAATTGCATGCCATTTATCAACACAAGCCATCCAGCATTTAATATGATATTCTAAAATCGATCTATCTTACTGCAGTGTGCAACAGTGTCTCATAACAGCTGCCGAGTGAACGCACAGAGTAATGTTATAACATCATTTTCAACACACTCAAATGTATTTAATATGATAAACAGAGCTGTGTTACCTCAGACTCATGACCGGAAAAGCGGAAGTGGCGTCGGCGACTGTGGCATAATAAAAGTTCAATCGCAAAAATTGCGCAATCGCTCCAGCGGCCTCGTTCAGCTCCCACAACACTCGCTCCTGCTCTGCTTCAAACTACAGTAACGTTAATAATCGCATCCATGAACATGATTTCTTCCCGAGTCCTATCCCGATTATTTCCACCGGCTGTGAGATGAAGACCACATGTCCCAAGATTCCGCTCTCAAACTTTGCGCCATCAAGCTACGCCTTTGTTTTGAATAGGCCTCTAGCGGACAGAAAATATTACATATTGCACCTTTAAATTTTCACTTTTTTCCATTTGGATTACATAATACACACTTTAAAAAGTATTATAAGGTACAAAAAACAATTATACACAGTTAAAGATAGTCTATAACTAAATTAAAGTTCACTTTAAAAGTAGCTTGAGTTTAACTAAGACTATTTTTTTTAACTCTGTGTATGTTTTTACATAAGACATAAATTGACAGTCATTACTGTGCATTCTAATTATAATTTTCATAGTAGGGACACGAGACTTATAACAAATATAATTTGTTGTTGTTTATCGTGGTGTTTTTCTTCTGTGAAGAAGGCATGAACTTGTCCACTGCAAGCTGTTTCAACTAAAAGTATAAGTTACCCTAACCTGAACCTTTTTCTACATCCTTACAGAACATGGACTACACGGACGAAGAGCTGGGAAAAGCTTCATTTTCTTTACTGGGACACCTTTCATGGCGCGAGTGAGGAGAACAACAAAAACATTGTTGATGCCTTTTATAGCCAGAACAGCGCTGCAGAGCTCCTAAGAGATGATGAGATCAGCATCCCCCTCTTCCTCACAACAATTAAACAAAGGATAATATGGCCTATCACTACGACATAGACGGAGTGGTGATCCAGCTGAAAGACCTGTCAGCAGTTAAGGCTAACCTGCACTACTTGTTCATGGAGAAGGTCGTCGGGATATCACTCCAACTCCACTGGCACACCCTCAAAAACACCCAGCCCTCACTGACTACAATGCTGCGGGAATTTCTGCACTGACACAACAAACCCTCACCCAGTGTTCAGATCAGAAGTGGCTGCGAGGACTAATGCTGTCAGCGTCAATGAATGGAAATGTATGCAAATTACGGCATATTTAATTAGATAATGCCTCATTTACATATTTAAACATTTTAGAAAACAGTTGTCTTATTGTACTGTGATTAATAAACTGAGGAAAGTGTGTGATATCTATTTGTTAAACCCTTTTCACCTGTGGTGTCTTGCAGGTAAGACGTACATACATTCCTGAGGATTGAATCTTGAAATCCAAGAAATTAATTTCGATGCCTTTTCCTTATTATTTGTTCCACTTTCACTTTCTTTCCACTTCTAAACAATCCACAAAGGGACCACTAAAGGACCATCTTGCTATTGTTACACTCTTAAACTCCAAGGACAGACAATTCATCACATCATTACTCGAAGCATGACCGCAAGCCTGCGATCCTCGTGGGTCAATACAGCAGCTGGGGCTGAATCCCAACAACAGTTGCTTATTTACAGAGCCGCTGCCTGCCTGACGCGCATGGATGCTCCTTTATTTGGGCTATTGCTGAACAGAGGAAAGAATTATATTAATACAGAGAGGTTATATTTGCACTGCTACATCACCTGATCAATAGTAGATTACATTAAGGGTAGACAAGGGGAACCGGTCTTGGTGCCTGACATCCTAATCTGGTCTGGGGAAGAGAATCGATGCATTAGGCACAAAGATATTCCAGCCTCCGTCTATACCATCCATCAACAAACTCATCTCATCAACCTATTTATTCTGCTGCCATAAACAAAAACGACCTCTATCCGGAGTCATGGAGCCGGAGAAGCTCTCCAGGCGAGGATCTATGCTGAGCCAGTTGTAGACAACTCCATCAAACAGGCAGGTAGACATAAGCTCAAATGGGTAGATAATGGGCTCATCTGCATAACACCGATCCAGGGTTGAGAAAACAATTTCTCTCGCACAAATGACAGCATGAAAGCCATTATCAAATGTGCCCTCGGTTGAGCTCTGCCACAATCAGTTATGTTGTATCGGTCGATGATATTTGCTGGGAGGGCGAAGGGCGATCGTACACTTTCATTTGCAAACATCTCCTGTATCATCCATTAGCGAGAAGCGCGCCAGTCGTTGCTCTTCTGTCTGGCTTCTCGCGGGTAGTGTGTCTACGAATGGTGCAATTAATGAATTTTTAATCAGCGTGTTCTTTGGTTGCAGTATGTGTCTTGTTTCCATATTGCTGGGCGATTTGATATGGTGAACACCTACTGTGTCTCTGAAAATAATATGGATTTGATGAATGAGGATTACGTTCAACAGGGATTTTAAAACCTGACGTGAAACAGTTAGCAAATGATCTGATGATAGTATGAGTCCGCCGTTCTAATATCCTTAAAATTAATGAAACTACAGTTAGCCAGTATGAGGAGAGGCCATATGAAATGAATAGATGAGCCACTTATGAAGGCATTGTAAAACAGACATTGTACAAGAGATATCTTTAGCTCTAAATTCTAAACGAATGAGCCGTCTGATCTGTAAATTTATAAAACAATACACCAAGTTGCTATACATTGCTTGGCAATCATAACTGGAGAACAGAGTAATGCACTATATTACTTCGGAAAATGTTTCTATAATTAATTGTTTCAATAATTAATGATAAATGTAACTATTTACTGAAAATTAATTCATTAAATTATTTAAAACAAAATAATTATTAATAATTAATTATTCTTATTTAAATATTTTATATTTTATATTAAATATAATTAAATTAAAATTTAAAGTACATTTTCAATATTTTATATATATATATATATATATATATATATATATATATATATATATATATAATTACATTTTATGTGTATTTTATATATTTATATTATTTGAAAAATATTTTAAATATTTTTAAAAATAATTATTTATTAATTATTTATTTTAATTTAATAAAAATATTTTATTTTAATATTTTTTATTATTTAGTTTAACTAAATAATAAAAAATAAGATGTAATGTCATTTATATAGTAATTTATAAATTAATGAAATTATTTAAAAATTAATTTAAAAATAAATTGGAAATTTTTTTTTATATATATATATATATATATATATATAATATTAGTAGTGGTAATATTATTATTAAATAGTTAAA
The DNA here is from genome assembly GCA_039654765.1 of Mylopharyngodon piceus. Taxonomy (NCBI): domain Eukaryota; kingdom Metazoa; phylum Chordata; class Actinopteri; order Cypriniformes; family Xenocyprididae; genus Mylopharyngodon; species Mylopharyngodon piceus. The sequence continues at coordinate 19,664,304 of CM077444.1, forward strand.
TTATAAAAAAAATAAGATGTAATGTCATTTATATATATATATAATTCATAACTTAAAAGATAAATAATAATAATATATTTTTTCATAATGAAGTATACTTTAATACATATTTAATAATAATGTGTAATTGTATTAATGTAAACACCCTACAATTGACTTGGAAGTATTATTATTATTATTATTATTATTATTATTATTATTATTATCAGTAGTAATATAAAATTATACAGTGTTATTTATATTCATAAAGATATAATAAATATAATAAATAATAATTTAATAATAAAAATAATATAAAATAATAATAATAATAATAATAATAATAATAATAATAATAACAATAATAAAAAATAAATAATAAATTTAATAAATATATGGTTATTATTATTATTTAAATATGTATTCATGTAAACAGCCTACAATTAGGCAATTTTACTATATCATTTGACTTTTTTATTTTGTGATTATTATGAACAACTAATTTAATTTATAAATACAATATAACATATAATACATTTTTATATGTACAAAGCTATATGTTTCAGTAATGTTACCACAGTACCTCTTAAGTGAAGTAAAGCACAGCCTCTTGTGGTGTAGTGCTTTATTTTATTTATTTATTTATTTTTTTTTTTATTTATTTTTTTTTAGTTTGTTTTGTTTTGTTTTGTTTTGAAGCCAGTTTTGTCCATGAAGCCAGTCTCCTTTTAAAAAACAAGACAGGGAGGAAAGATGATGATTATAAGGTGTTGTGCCCTTCCCAGATTTTTGGCTATTAAACAGCTCTGTAAGTATGTTAACAAGGGTAAAGGGGCAATTACATGGTCCAGCTGAAAACATGACATCTCCCAGCCTTGTGTTTATAGTTTCGCTTTAGATTTAACTTTGCTCATCACAGGCCTGAAAAGGCAAATTGGCTTTCCTCAGATTGATGGAGGCACACAAATAGCTGTAATCAGAGGCTGCGTTACGATAATGAGCAGGCAATACTAAACAGAAGCGAGAACCAACAGTCTTTGATCGTCAGCTCCACCTTTGCCTACTTTAATTAGAGATATGCTAATGCAACATACGCTCACAATGGGAGAAGGATTCCTTGCTCAAGCTTAACAGGGATTCAGGGTGAAAACATAATAAAAACACTGTCTGGTAGAGAAAATGTTGAGGTCTGGGAATGTTTAATAAAAAATAGGTAGACAGATTTTTTGATGCTTATAACAAAATTATTGTTTTAAATGTTAATATTCTCCTGCTAAATATTAAAATCATATATTTTCTCCCTGGGGTCAACTTATAATGTTGGTCAAAATTTTTTTTTTTTACGACAATTTCCAGCTCTCTCTGACCCTTTGTAAATGCCTTCTTTACATGTTTAATAGCACTTACGCAAGTTTTTTTTTTTTTTTTTAAGTCAGGTCTAACATTTCATTGCCCTATCCTTCAATAAGAGTCATCCCTCTACAATGTTTACTTGAGATACTGTACATTTTTGGATTATGACATCAGAAATCCAAGGATTTCGGATGATCTTTTCTGAACAGGGGAGAAAATTAAAGTAAGTTTTCAAGGAAAAGTTCAAGTAAAATTCAGCTTTTCACAATATGACCTCTTTAAAATGATCATAACCTCGAATGTACTTTATAACAAATGTTGAACTGGATCTCACACCAGTTTTCTGACCATTAAACCTTGACAAATTGATTTATTTGAGGGAATTTGCAGGAAGCAATGAATAAATAAATGAAATTCTGTTCCCACCTCTTCACTGCCTTGATGATATCTGGGCAGTGAAGTTCTTCATATCCAAATCTCAACTGATAAAGCATCAATAATTTAAACGTAGGATGCTATTTATTCACTGTTATTTATGAAGCAGGTCAAGCAGGAAGTAAAATGTTGGCATAAAGATTTTAGAAAGTTTGATAGAATATTATCCAAAGTGTAGTATGAGAAGTAAAATAAAGTCTAACTGATGATAGAAAAAAATAATGATGTAAATATCATTATTCATATAAAATATTATTGTCCTTCAGCAAGTATGCAAAAATAAAGGTATATAAAGTATTGTGAGCTTTATTTTTTTGGCAGCGGCTATTTGCACTATAGCTGTAGATGCTATTTACACTAAGTGAAAATAGTGATTCTATTTACACCATGCAAAAGTATCAGTTCTTTGCAATAAGAGTAAACAGTAATTAGATGCTATCTATGCTTTATATTGGCAGATACTATTTGCACCTCAGTGTTTTTGTACATTAACAGGATGCAATAATATCATAGAGAGTAAACGATTATATTTATTAAAATTATTAAATGGATGCTGCCTTATTGGGAGAATAAAAACCCTCCCTACACCTTCCCCTAACCCTACCCAATAAACACTTTTAATATTATTAAACACTCGTTCACAGTTTATTTCTTCTTTTAGAACATTATTTTCATTTTTATTAAAAATAAATGCGAGTTCGGCAAAAGGCGGATTCGAACCCGCGTTGATCGCATTAAATGTCAGGACTGGGAGCCTTACTCGCTACTGGTGCGCCACTGAAGACATTGAAATCTATGCATCCTTTTTTAAAACTCGAGTGGTCCAATCAGACATTGGTAGGCGGAGCTAGTGTAAATTACGGTTGCCAACAAGGGACGCTATTTGCACTTAGTGTAAATAGACATGCAGTTATTTTTTTCATTTATTTTGTTGTTCTGAGAATCGTCCAGAAATTAATGATAAGCCTGAACTGCTACAAGCCACAGAGACAAAGAAAGGGACAGTAAGTGGTATCAAGTTTCCGTAGTAACAAATCTAATTCAGTCCACTGACAGGTGTCCCCTGTGTACAGCGCTATCTGCTTGAATGATTAGAAGACCAGCGATGATAATGTTCATTCATCAGAACAATTGCTTCACCTCTCCCCCGCTTTGATATTAAAAAGTAATTATGAGTCCTGTGTCAGGTCACTGTAAATGAGCTCTAATGTGTAAAGTTATATAAATGCTATTTATCACATTTCTATGGAACCCTCCTGTCAGGGCAGGGGCAAAGTTAACATATGACCTAATGTGCTATCAAAATCCCTTCAGACAAGTCATTTCACTCGGCGACCATCTTTGAAACGCCTCTCAGGCATGCAAGTGCAGCTCCTATCTCTTTGAATGGGGATACATCAAATTCTCCAAAGCTGTTTGCCAAGCTTTCGATTAAATTTCATATTTGAAATCACCAATGAAATCTGACTAATAAATTTTGTTTCTAAACCCTCGAATCATGACAAAAAACTATATTTTTCAGGCTGGATCGAGCTAATGCGCATGCGCAGTCCTAAACGCGTGTCTCTTGCGCCTCATTTCGAAGGCGTGCGTCTGACTGTTCCTATAGGAGCCGGAGCTTCTAACGGACGCTGCAGTGACGCGATGACTTTAGTGATCGGCGATTGGCTCTTATTTAGAAGGCGGGACTTATTCCGCCATATTGCGCATTGCACTTTCTCCCAGTCAAAACAATACAAGTGACGCATCTTGTGTTATTCTATAGGGTGCTATGTTAAGCCTCTAATTATGGCCCAAATCAGGTTCCTACTGTCTGGGTGACAGTAGGAACAACCTGACGCGCATTCAGTTTGACAGTTTCCAATCTGATCTGGCCCACTTTCTTTTACGGAAATAATTCGGGAAAAAATATCTGGCACAAAATGGAATGAGCATCTCAAAATATTGTATGCACTGAGTATGTCAAGTAATCCTGAGATTTACAAAAAAGAAAAAAAAAGAAATATGTTTATGAACTTTAATTCTAGTACTTTAAAAGTTTTGAAGGCAGTTCTGCCAAGAGCTACTCTTATGAATTTGAATAGTACCATACATCATTGTGCCAAAGTATTACTGAGGGTAATGAAGTGTGAAGTGCAAGTGGAGCTGTGTTCTGTCATAAGAAGTAGGAGGAAGCTTTTCTCCTGCAGTGGGGGATTGTGGTTAGCCTTTCGGCAACCATGGATGAGTTCCTCACACCTTCAACTGTGAGAAAAAGAAAGCAGGGTGAGAGAGAAAGTAGCCTGAGTTAAAATGTGGTAGTAAGCTGTAAATTAATTGAAAAGCATCACGATGTGCAAGCACAGACAAGCGTCAATCTTCCCTCTGAAGAAGATGGATCTTAAGAGGGCAGAACCATCTGGGCCACAAGCTTCCTGCTTTGAGAAACACAAAGTGGTTGTCTGAAGGAAGCGTGAAGCCGCTCTAATTCGGGAAGTGTTTTAACGTGTGCCACAGTGTTGGGCTTTTGTTAGTTCCGCCATGTTTCCTTGCTCTTTGAGATGATTAGTGTTTGGCTTAGCTCTGATTCATTGGAAAGTCTCTGTTTGAGAGAGCTGTTCTCTATAATGATTTTTTTCCCCCTTTTTTTTCAAACAGGAAAATTTGCTGGGACAAGTATTCCCAATGTCTGTTGGATGGAAAACCATTGATTGTTCAGCATCAGAAGCTGCAAGAGTTTGAGAGAATATCTTTAGATCTGAAAAGACAAAAGGGGAACTGAATCACAGATCCTTATAATCTCCAGGCCCATTATATTGAGTGGGTTTTTCAAAAGGGTTGAATGCTTCTGTGAAATACACCTACTTTGCGATCAAAATATCATTGAGCTCATTGTGTTAACATGAAAGAAGTTAGTAGATGGATGTCCTTATTCCTCTTTGATTAAACATTAGATCAGCAGTGAGTCTTGCTAGTCTCATTGCTGCTTTCCTTGAGTCTGTTTGACGCCAGAATTAGGTTTATTTTGTCGGTGTGAAACCTTTTTTCTGTACTTGAACAAACAGACCTAAACCAGAGTCTGCCTGAATTGCAGGTCTAGTGTTCTTTATGGTTTGCAATTGGTATGAAAGTAATTTGACCAGATTTGCAGAAGCGTATCACTGTTAATGGTGCACGATGTGGATATTTTTGTACAATGCATTTCTTTTTTCTCATTTTTTTTCCCCTCAGGAGAATATGCCTCCAGTGAGCAGCGGCCATTATGTGCATCTTTATCGATGCATCTGTAGCAAATGCATAGACAGTAACAATGGCTGTGGCATTAGGCCTAGAAGAGGCGTTTATTGTAAAGGAAGATTAAAAGAAAACACTAAAAAGGGGAATAAAGTGAAAATAGTGTCCAGCAGAAAGGGGAATCATGCATCCTCACCATAGGCCCTGTTTCAAACTGGTATTAAGTTGCGTTTTGGTCGATCATATCACAAGTGGACGACGCTAAATACAGGTGTAAACGGGGTCTAAAATGTTTTGAGCTTGTCCACTTTCAACCGCTTCCAGAGGTAGTCGAAAACGCATTTGACCGGATTGCTTTCGTAGTGGAAACACTCATGTGGTCAAATGCATTCGAACAGCCACAAAAGACCAACTACTCTCCGCCTACTGACCTAACGCATAAATATTATGGGAAGCGTCAAGTGAAGAAGTCAAATGCATTACTACAGCACACCATGATCCTTGAGTTTAGTGTGTTGTCTGGTTTTAATTGGGATGTTGAGGTTACAGGGCTGTTTTGACCCATTATTCATTTGATTCATGCCATCTCCAGTGGGCACACATCCCAGCAGACCTCATAGTGGATATAAAGTGAGCCGCCACATAATACATAATCCCCTCTTTCTAAGACAGGCTGCAGACTTTCTCTGTTAGTGGTGACACTTTTTCTTTTTTTCTTCAGGGTGCTTCATTTGTATAGCACCATGAGGGATGTGTAAGGAAAACCCAAAGAAAGAAGTCTTAAACTGAATTATATTTTCTCTTGTGTGCTTAGTCATTCTCTTACTCCACAGTACATTCACTGCTGAGCAATTTACATGGGATATTCTGCTCTTGACAAGACAGCTAATGTCCCTTAAATGCATTAAATATAAATAGAGTTTGCTGATTATATTTCCTTAATTAAAAAGGCCACTTTCTTTTATGAAGCGCACTAGCCAGATGGGATTTAAACTTTGAAGACCCAAGTTTGGTTTGAAGACAAAAAAAAACAAGCACAATGTTCTCTCACCATTCCTGATTTCTAACACACACTCACAGCATTCGACCGGTCTTGTGGCTATCAGAGCAGAAACAAAAGCTGATGGTCTCCGTGTTTTTCCATCAACTCTGGGCGCATTCATATGTAAATCGCATAAGCTTATTTTGTCCATTAGATCGAAAGAACTGAAAAAGCCCATTCATTTACCCACCCATAGACCCTCCCCTTGAAGATATCAGGACAGAAGTGGTTGAAATGTGTCTCCCTCATCCACTTGTGATCCGATCGACCAAAACGCATTTTAATACCATGTGGAAACAGTGAAGGTCTGGGGATGGGAGTGGTCCGGGGCCTGGCAGTCATTTGCGCACCTCTCCTGCCTGATCCAAGGTACAAAGGGGCAGTTGCTTCTTTATCGTGACTCTGCATCCCAAATTCTGGGGAGTAAGTCTAGAAGTTTGTGAGATGTTTTTTTGAGCCAGCTTGTGAGATGGGCTTTCTTACTCCTGGACTACTCCAGATGTGAGTGACGCGCCACGTCACAACGTGTTACCAACAAGTGAGCGGAGGGCGTTCACATGTGGACATACTCCACAAGCTTCCAAATGGATTTGAAATGTTCACTTTAATGCTTTCAGTGTAGACAGCCCCAAGTTGTTGCGACTATGGTCGCACACAGTGAAGAGACGTTACCTACTCCCTCCCTGGACCTGCAAGGACAACCAGTGTGCATGCACAGGGTGAAGACACAGATCTCTTGAGAAAAGGTGAGCTCAGCATTTAGAGACAGTGGTCATGAGGCTCCAATACATTCAGGTGTGAATTTGCATGCACTCCAAGCACTTTTCTTTCTAGCACCCCTTCCGCTGGTGCCCAGCAGGGTCCAGCAGGTGCATGCAATTCCTTTCTGGTCCGGACCCAAGGGATGCAAGCTTCTTAAAGTTGTTCATCTCGAGCTGATGGGTATGGTGATTCAGTGATGACTGCTTTCATTTTGGGATGTGGTTCTTTACTTTCCATGGCGGCTTAGCTTCCCTACGTATTCCCTTTCTTGACTTGCAAAGACACCATTGTACATGCACAGAGGAAGAGTAGTCTCCTGAAGAGAGGTGTGCTCAGCATTTTATGGCAGTGGTGACAATGCGATATTGACTTTAGGTGTATCTCATCACATGCTGCTTGTCTCAAGTTCATTCTGGGGTGCATTTCCCATACAACAAACTCACTGCTTATCTACCATAGTACGATACATCATTGAAGAAATCAACTAGCTAGTCACGACCATTTCCCGAAACCGTATTTTCGCAAATTTGTCTTTCACCACGTAGGTTAAAGCCCAAAGTATAGTTCACTTTTTACACGTACGCAAGGGTCAGTGTACAGTGTGCGTGACACGAATTCCGTCATCAGAAGAGTATGCATGAACTGTACGTGCACCGCCGGATTTTTGTAACCAGACGTACTTGTACACTCAGGTCGCACATTTAATTGTTTTTGCAGTAATTAGTTTATTCACAAGGTGGTTGAAGAAAAACTGCATAAACACAACAGACCGGAACGCATGCAAGCTACAGCGACAATGGAGGCCTACATAGATGAGAGAGTGTGCGAAGAGATTAGAAAGTACCCTCATTTGTACAACTCTAACATGAAAGAATACAAAGATCTTTACATGGATTGTAACTCGTGGCGAGAGATTGTTCATAACTGCGCGTGCATCAAACGCCTGTGTATGCATGCGAGTCAAATGAAGTATACTTTGCAAGGCTGTGTGTTTGACTGTGCGCGTACACTAGCGTACGTGTAAAAAAAACGAAGTATACCCAGGGCTTAATGATGCCATGCAGGTGGTGGAGTAATAACTTCTTTAAATGAATCCGTTTGATGTTGAATCAATGCTAGATTTTTAGGAGTAATTCTCATTTTCTCAGTTATTTTGCTTAATTTTCAGATTCAGTCATAGGCTCATTCTTACGTCCTAGAGCACTTAGGCACATGCGCACTCTTCAAAAAAGGTGCTTTAAATCTCTTGACAAACTAAAAGACGTAAATGACATTTGTATATATTCAAAATAAAAGATATAGATTGTACTGAATGTCAGGTTGCAAAATAGGATTTATCAAGATAAGGATTTCCCCACAAGAAACTCTGCTTTTAACCACAGGTTGAGAGCTGTCGTTCCAACCACACAACTTTCCGATGCTGTTTGTGAATGTGCATTGGAATTATGGTTTCGGGAAACACCGACTCGTTGAGCTATGCTGACAACAACAGAACTTGCGACCATAGTTGGCTAACGATGCTTTCGGGAAATGCCCCTTGGTTGGGAGCTCGGCTTGGTGGTGTGATTGAATGAGATGGGGTGGTGCTGATAAAGGGAGAACACTTTCCATTTCTAGCATCTTCTCCTGAGTCATTACCTAGCTACAGTGGTAAACTTGTCACTAGTTCCCATGTAGATAACATAAATGTAAAGCAGTTATGAAACAAATAAAACTATATGAAAACCTTGTTAGAATTGAACTGGGGTTCTCATCCAAGGGTGAATACAGCACTCTAAACACTCTAAAGATGGTACAGCTTACATTAGTGCCATGGTACCATGTCCTAAAGTTGAACAGAGACAGACCAGTTACCCTGCTGAGATGCAGAACTTGTGGATGAGTCATCATTTTAAATAAAGATGCAAAGATGGTTTGTGGCTGATGCCCCTGCTGTATTATTTTCCACTGAGACCAATGGTTTAAACTAATAAGGACTTGATTCCTAGGCCTCATCGGTACATAGGCTGTTGTAATTGTCCCACATGGTGAGTCTCAGTCTGTGCTTCACTGCAGGGCAGGACTTTGTCTCTGTGGTATTTCTAAGTGGCCGCCAAATGTTGCGAGTAAGGTCAAATGCATTACCACAGCACACCATGATCCTGAGTTTAGTGTGTTGTCTGGTTTTAATTGGGATGTTGAGGTTACAGGGCTGTTTTGACCCTTTAGCCATTTGATTCATGCCATCTCCAGTGGGCACACATCCCAGCAGACCTCATAGTGGATATAAAGTGAGCCGCCACATAATACATAATCCCCTCTTTCTAAGACTGGCTGCAGACTTTCTCTGTTAGTGGTGGCACTTTTTCTTTTTTTCTTTCTTTTTTTCTTCTTCAGGCTATTCATTTGTATAGCACCATGAGGGATGTGTAAGGAAAACCCATTGAAAGAAGTCTTAAACTGAATCATATTTTCTCTTGTGTGCTTAGTCATTCTCTTACTCCACAGTACATTCACTGCCGAGTAATTTATATGGCATATTCTGCTCTTGACAAGAAAGCTAATGTCCCTTAAATGCATTAAATGTAAATAGAGTTTAAATTAAATTAATTCTTTTTTGCTGAAGTCCTCATTCAGAGTATTTTTAACTCCACCAGTCATATAAACACAAAATTGTTTTTGTGCAGGTCCAGTTTAACAGGGGTGCTTGACCAAGACCTGCCAGTACAAAAACCAGGCTGTCAATTTTAATAAACTAAAAAAAGAGAAAATGTTATTTCCGCAGCATTCATTTAAACACTGAGCCACTTTGTACAGTTGCTAAGTTGCTAATTATAGTAGCTGTTGCAAATTCCCATTAATGGTGAAGAAAGAGGTTATTATCACCTTTAGTTCACTGAAAATAGACTTTATCTAATCAGGCTGTTTTTACTGAGACCTGGATCCAGACCAAGGCTGTGTTTATATATAACCTTTGTCTCTCTCAGCTGTTTCTCATAGAATTCCTTAGGACTGAATAGATCAGATCATTTTAAAAGACTGATGAGAAATTATGTTATATTAACAAAGTTCAGGAGGAACACATTCAGATAATCAGCCTAATTAGCAAGAGAGGAGGTATAGACAACCTACCGCTATCCCAAGACAGTTTCCCAGCATCTCTTAACCATCCCAACTCCTCACTCTTAAATATTTCCTATCCCAACCAGGGATGGGGGGAGCACTCTGGGTTCAGGCCAAATTCACAGCACGGACAGCATGCCAAATATGCATACTTTTTCTATATCTGATCATATGTAAGGGTGAACTCATGAAATGTTGAAACTGAGAGACTGAGCAACACCAAGGTCATGGGTTTGATTATCAAGGAATACATGAATTGATATAATGTAAAAATATGTATCTTGACTGCAATGTAAGTTGCTTTAGATAAAAGCATCTGCCAAATGCATAAAAGTAAATCTATGAAACTCTTAAGGCCCTGTTATACTTCAAGCAAAATCGAAGAACGAACTGGTGTGACATAATTTTGAACAAAATCAGACTAAAGGCCTGTTCACACCTAGAACAATAACTATAAAGATAACTATATTTGCATCCACATCAACAAACAATAACAGTCTGTTTATTCTAAGCTCATGCGTTGCGGTTTCAAAGTGTGTACAACATGTTTTTGCTGTTCTTGTTGCATTTACACAGCTTTAAACAGCGGATGTCCTCAGCATGCTATGTTTCGAGTGAATAGCTAGTGTAATCGATCTAATCTAACAGTGAATTTAGTCAATATAGTGGAATAAAAACAACGTCTAGTCTTTTTCACTGCAACTTTAAAGGAAGCAAGACAATGTTGTCGAAACTAGCGCTGGATACCTGATGTAATTTTACGTTACACTTGTTGTTAGCCTAGCATAATGATCTCATTGTTAACCATTTATTCCGAGGGTATGACCAATTTTTTTCCCATATATTCATTTTCTTTAAAGTATCCTTTGACTTTGGTTTGACTTGTCAAACAGTGTTGGCTTTTTCTGGACCTTGGTGATTAACTTCTCCACAATGTCGTCTGCCATTTTAAATGCGCGAGCCCTTCAATTATAATGGATTCTGATTGGCTGTCAGTGTTTTATCGTTCAACAGCTGAAAAAAAAAAAAAAATACTGTTCTGAAAGTGATCCCAACGATATTGTTTCTCTATATTGTTATCGTTATAGTTGTGTTGTGGACAGTGCTATTCTTTTATATTTAGAATGATTTTTAGAATTATATCTCTATTCTTATCTTTATAGTTATCGTTCTTGGTGTGAACTTGCCTTAAAAGCGAAGTTCATTTTGTGTTCATTTTAGGAGTTTGAAACAGCTTTCAAACTTTCCGGAAAAGTTCGCTCTGGCTGGTAAACACCTTCGAACTCCCATTGGTCCGTGGTGATACCTAACAGGTAGGTGTGCTCTGAAGCTCCGCCTTCTTTGACATAGAAATCTTCTCCGGTTCATTTCTTCTGTTCAGGCTGTTGCGGTCAGATGTCCATGTCCAAAAAAACATAAATACAATAGAGAGTTGCTTTATAGTAGAAACTGAAGTTGTACTTCTAATTGAAAGAGACAAAGAACTTGGATATATCGGGGCCTTAAAGGGATTAAATGTGAAATTCCATGCTCTTTGAGGAAAATCTGAAAAGCAGGAGATTTACACAGGTCTTAATATGCCATTGGTGTCTAGGAGAAACAATTAAGATATTAAAGGGGACCTATTATGCCCCTTTTCACAAGATGTAATATAAGTCTCTGGTGTCCCCAGAATGTGTCTGTGAAGTTTCAGCTCAAAATACCCCACAGTTCATTTATTATAGCTTGTCTTTTTGGGTGTGAGCAAAAACACATTGTTAGTGTGTTTGTCCCTTTACATGCAAATGAGCTGCTGCTCCCGGCCCCCTTTCCAAAAGAGGGCGGAGCTTTAACAGCTCACGCTTCGGTTGCTCAACAACAACAAAGCTGGAGAATCTCACGCAGCCAAAATGAGGATTGTCAGTAACGGTGTTCAGCCTTACATTGTTCAAACCGGAGTCGACACTGATGGAGAGACTCAGGAAGAAGTTACAACTTTTAGAATGAAACTGGATGTTTCTGAATGGTTAGTGGATAAATTTATGTAGTTGCTGTGGAGTTGATTCAACTCATCGACTAGCATGTGCCGTCATGTTAATCTTTTGTGCAAATCCAGCGTTGAATTGACCCTCGTTTGTGAAGCAGTCCGGCGTAAAATGACGGCATGTCAACAACACTCTACTACAACAACTCTTCCTCTTCTCTAAAGCAGCCCAACATGGCCTCGCCCCCTTTGTAGTCCTTAAAAAAGTGATTTCTGTAAAGGAAAATGTCTCCCTTTGAGAGTCGTAACTTTGCAGATGTTGTTTATGCTCAAACAGCAACATTACACACTAACTAAAGTTAAAAAAATTAAATTATAATCAAGGACCCCTTTAAAAAAATATCTCATTGTAATATTTTCTACTGTAATCAAATACAATCAGCACAAAATGAACATTACAACTGACAAAAGCATTTCCTTACATGCAGGCACAGGCGAAACCCTACAGGTGATTTATTTGTTTTTGTTTGTGACCTCTTAGTGCTTAAGATTCAGATGGTGTACTCAGCATACAAAAAGCTTTAACGCTGCATTTGCTGCAGGTGACGTATGTACCATAGGAATGAACAATCCATGTGGCAAAATTATTGAAAGGCTCACACGTTTTCCCAGCAATTGTGACATATCACACAGTGGGGACATGCAGGGGAACAGCCTGGGTATGTGATGAGCACTAAACAAAAAACAAAAGCTTTATTTCTACGCTGAGTGGTCGCCATCTAGATTTTTGACTTTGACTATACTCACTGTTCCTCAGAACTGACTGTGAGAGCACAAAAAGAGCCAACTAAGGTCAGAAAGCCTGAGGGCTAATGTAAACACTACTTTTACATTAGCAGACTGCTGTATATGTACATTAGATACTAAGGCTATGTTAAAAATGGATTTCTGGTATCACTACACTGATCGCAGCCTTATGGGGGCAGTCGTGGCCTAATGGTTAGAGAGTCAGACTGGTAACCCAAAGGTCATGGGTTCAATTTTCAATACCGGTAGGAAATGACTGAGATGTCCTTGAGCAATTAAAGCACCTAACACCCAATCACTCTCCAGGCACCACAGCAAAATGGCTGCCCACTGCTCTGGGTGTGTGTGTGTTCACTGCTCATTACTCCTAACGTGTGTGCTCTAACTGCAGAGGACACCCCAGAGGGTGAGTATTTTGGATGAACTCCTTTTAGATCCAGATGGTGTAGGTAAAGGCACAATATGCAATTTTTCTCCATTAAGGTCTTTGCACACTGAGTCCGAAATTCGCATCCGAAATTTTTGCTCGTTAAAAAATAAATACGACCTCACGTTGAGTCAATCACGTTTGCACACTGCCTCCGAAACTTTCGTCCGTCAAAAAAAAATTCGGATCAGGTTCGATGTTCTGCGTTTTTCACATCCGTGGCACACATTTTGAGAGACGTTTTGACAATTCAGAGCCACCGTACAAGCGAACGCCAAAATCCAGAATGCCATCTGACAAGTTGATCTACGCCGTCTACAGCACAAAGCAGCAGCACTGTATGAAAACAAAGTGCGGAATACAAAGAGACAGAATATAAAGACAGATTGTGCCAGTAGCAAAGCATCAAACTGAGCCACTGACATCCTGAAGTAAACTTTGAAACGCTCGGGATAATCACTCAGCTCCTTGATGAGGTGGAACTCTCCTTCCTCTCTCTCTCTCTACGCAATCTCGGGATTGGATGGACCCAATATTTCCTCTTTTTAAGAAGAGAGGACAACTAAATCTTTCTCACTGCTTGAAGACTCCATTTTGTATTGTTTTGCGAATTTTTTCGCAACGGATTCATTAATACGCATCGGAGTCGGTGTGCAAGGTCTCTGTGCGTGACGAATTTTTAAGATCACGAATACGAAAAAACGCATACGAAATTTTCGGACTCAGTGTGCAAAGGCCTTATTTAAAACAAAGGTGTAGCTTGTTGACGCCTTGATTTCGTGGTTGTCTTTCCGTCTACAGCCGGTGGAAAATAATACGACGAGACTCGGGCAGAAATCATATTCATGGATGAGCTAATGTATTAAAGATTTATTAACATTACTGTAGTATGAAGCAGGGTGTGGCTGAAAACCGTTGGAGTGGAACGAGGCCGCTGGAGCGATTGCTAATGAGAGATGAGCGCGAAACACGGCTCAAGAGCAGCAGGACTTTTATTATGCCACAGACGACCACTTCCTCTTCTTCTGGTCATGAGTAGGTGGGGTAACACAGCACTGTTTATCATATTAGATACATTTGTGTGTTGTAAGTTGTTATAATGCTACTCTGCGTTCGCTCGGCGGCTGCTACGAGACACTTGTTGCACACTGCAGTAAGCTAGATCGATATTAGGCATGGTGCTCACAGTAAATTAAGAAAACGAGATTTAAACAATAAGACTTACTGTGATGAGCTATATAGCAATGATTAGTTTTCTGTCGATGAATGTATCCAAACAGTTATTCACCTGTCTAATAAAACACATGATATATTAAAGAGTCTTTGGTGTTTCCATGATTTCTACAAAATAGAGGGTAACGCGGGTATGATGTCATTGATAGGCGACGCACGGACACGGTCGATGTCCTGGTTAAAAGTACTTATTTCTCTGGATTTAAACATTCTTGGAAACATTTGGGATAATGTAAGTACACAAGTCAACAAAATATATCACATTGTTTTAGTGGTTTTTGTATATTTTAATCCAAAAATCTTACATATTGTGTCTTTAACCACATTCAGCTGCAGGTACTAACCAGGTTAAACATCAAAACTTTGATCTCTTGAGAGGTGTGGAGCAGAACAGTAGGATTGTATTGTATATTTTCATCCATTAATACAAAGGAACAGTGTAAGTGTATAGTCTCACAGTTTACAAGCCTGTTTACGCTTATCTTCCTCCTGAGGCCGAAAGGGCCCTGATGGGTTGTAGTACATTGAGAGCACAAGAGAAATCATCTCTATAGTGGTGTCGTGAGAAAAGTTATTTTTTTTCCCTTGATAACCTGATCAGAGCTCGCTGTCTTAAGGGTAAAAGGATGTGAGAGATAAATCGGCCTGTTATCCTCATGAACTCCATTTAAGAGCAGTTCACCGATTCACTGACTCTCATGACAAGATTTTTTGAATCAGTGCCTTCTGTTCTAGTAGTCCATCTGTTTTACTGCTCTTTTATAGAAATGTTAAATCAGAGTCATCTGACTCGCTTAGTGAGGATTCCACTGATCAACTGAGATCACTTTAGCGGTCATTGTTTTAGTTGGTTATTGACAAATGATCATGTCATTGTACACATCGCAACAATCATATCCCTCTGTGTCTGTTTAATATAGCATGTTATCTGACAATTTTCTTCTTTGTATCACTGTATCACATCTCAGAGGACTACGATTATGTCTGGCTTATTTTCATTGTCAGTAGTCTTGTGGGCATTGTGCTAAGGGTTTAATCTCTTTCACTTTAGTTTTCAATGCAGTCCATCTGCTGAGTCACATTTGGGACTTTCTACAAATGTGATGCCAGGATAAATACTTAAAAGCAGGGCTTAAGAATGGGGGATCTATCAGTATTTTAACGTAGAATCAGTATTTTAATGTTTCCGTTCATGTGTACCTTTCCAAAAATGGTTTATTAGAAAAAAATACGGTTTTTGTTTTTAATTTCCTGAATGAAAAATAAAGGGTCAGTTCACCTAAAAATGAAAGTTCTGTCATTAATTACTCACCTTTATGTTGTCCCAAACCCGTAAAACATTTGTTCGTCTTCAGAACACAAATTAAGATCTTTTTAATGAAATCTGAGAGCTTTCTGTCCCTCCATTGACAGTCTACGCAGTTTCTTCCACTTTGAAAGGTAGTAAAGACATCTTTAAAGTAATCCATGTTTAACCTCAGTTTTATGAAGCAATTTAATGAGTGCAAACAAAAAAAAAACAACGCAACACGCATGCATCGGAACGTGTGTTGAGGATTAATATTAATAAAGAAGCGGTTTGGTCACTTAACTGTATGTTATTTACAATTAAATTAAAATATGTGACCCTGGACCACAAAACCAGTCATAAGGGTCAATTTTTTGAAATTGAGATTTATACATCATCTGAAAGCTGAATAATAAGCTTTCCATTGATGTATGGTTTGTTAGGATAGGACCCGAGATACAAGTATTTGAAAATCTGGAATCTGAGGGTGCAAAAAAATCAAAATACTGAGAAAATCACCTTTAAAGTTGTCCAAATGAAGTCCGTAGCAACACATATTACTTACAAAAATAAATTTTTGATATATTTACGGTAGGAAATTTACAAAATGTCTTCATGGAACATGATCTTTACTTATGGCATTATTTATGGCATAAAAGAAAAATTGATAATTTTGACCCATACAATGTATTGTTGGCTATTGCTACAAATATACCCGTGCGACTTATGATTGGTTTTGTGGTCCAGGGTCACATATATTCTAATTAAAAGTTATATTAAATGCAATTAGTTGAACTTAAAGGATTAGTCCACTTTCAAATAAAAATTTCCTGATAATTTACTCACCCCCATGTCATCCAAGATGTCCATGTCCTTCTTTCTTCAGTCGAAAAGAAATTGAGGTTTTTGATGAAAACATTCCAGGGTTATATCCCTCCACAGGTCAAAGTTATCATATACAATATGCTAGTGCAAGTATATAACAATTAGTTCAAACTTTGACCTGTGGAGGGCAGTATTACACTTAGCAGCGTCTACACTGCCGGAATTCTAATAAAGAAGAAGAAGAAGAGAGCTAGTTCAAGACGAGCGTCTATGGTTAAAACGTATATCATTTTTAATTTTTTTTTTTTTTTTTTAGAAAATAACCAATCGTTTCGCTAGATAAGACCCTTATTTCTCATCTGGTATCGTTTAAAGCCCTTTGAAGCTGCACTGAAACTGTAATTTTGACCTTCAACCATTTGGGGCCAACTGAAGTCCACTATCAGGAGAATAATCCTGGAATGTTTTCATCAAAAACCTTAATTTCTTTTCGACTGAAGAAAGAAGGACATGGACATCTTGGATGACATGGGGGTGAGTAAATTATCAGGAAATTTTTATTTGAAAGTGAACTAATCCTTTAAGATTGATTTTTGACCTACTTACGTACTTAAGTACATCTGTATATGTAATTTCATAATTATATTGTTTTTGAAATATGGTTAAAGTACACTGCCAGATGTACTAACAAGCATTTATTTGCTTTTGTAAGTCACATAAAATGCATAAATGTGAATTTAAAGGTATTCTATCCTGCAGGTCATCTAATTTATGTAAAGTTTACATCATCTTTCAATTGGTATATAGAACTTGTGGGAGCTCAAATATTTAAAAAAAAAAAAAAAGAGAGAGAGAGAGAAACAAAATGCAACAAATCTCAGCTGTTGCCTTTTGTACCTCAATCTGAAAGCAGATTTAGACGACACCTGCAAAATATCACATTAGCATCATCACAGATGTGAACTCTAGCAAACGTTCAAAACAAAAGTTGTTTCTTGTATTTAGAATCAGGGATATGAAGAAAGAAAAAAAAATCTCAAAATAAACAATATACATAGAAAAGTGTCACATGGCTGCTTGCTGGTGCAGTGGTGTGAACACCTCTAATAAGTGTTAAAGGGCTCAAGTCCTAAAGGAGCACGTTCAGTAATTATAATATATAATTCAGTTACTGGATTATTGGATAATTTATTCATTTTAGAATTAGTCACATGTATTAAACAGGGTTAAAAACATTAAAAGATACAAAAGTTTGGTCAAATTAGGGTGATCTTAATTGTATTGTCAAAGAAAATAACCTTGTGACTTTGCCTCCTGTCTGCATTCCTGCCCCAATAAATACTAAAAAGTAAACCTAAAAATACAAATAACATTTTGACTGTCTGGGGAGCGCTGTACACATCTCCCAGAGATCCTCTTCGTGGGGACGTCCATTGGATTCATCAAGACATTTCTGCATACGTTCATGATTTTTTATACAGTACTTCTAGGCTGATAAATGTGTATTTTCATTGTTTTGGATTTTAGGGATAAAGGATAACAAATAAAGCTATTTTCTCTCTTTCTTTCTCTATGTGTGTGTGTGTGTGTGTCCATCTGGGTAAGCCTATGAGGATGCATTTTGAAAGAGTAGAAGTGGAAGTGGAAGTAATATAAATGTAAATTTCTCCAGAAATGTATACTTACAATTCATTGATGCAAATAAACAAACATATAATTTTCTCAAAACTCTGGGTAAGGTGTGTCAAATGTCAACAGTCAATCAGACATACAGTCAAACTGTTCTTAAAAATAAATACAAACAAATAAATAAAATTAAAATAAAGATTATTCATGTGTGTATGTGTGTGAACAGTAGCCACAAAAAGTATTCTGACAGGTGAAACTCTACGAACACCACAATAATAACATCTAAAACATTTCACAATCCATTTCAAATATACTAGTACCTAATAATAAATATATGTATAAACTTGGATCAGTGTTGTGTGTCTAAAAACTTCTCCAGTGTTTTTAGAAACACTTGAACTGATCTATCTGGTTTCACTGTCGATATGATGCTCAAAGTGCTGAATTGAGTGCTTCTGAAAAGTCACTTCAGCTCGCCTTCATTAAATCAAGCTCACAGACAAACAGAATGAAATTTCGACTGCAGTTTTTGACTGCTCTCCTTTTTATATTAAAATTGTAATCAGACATTAGAGATAAAACTATTTAAATAAAATAGTTTACTTGTATTCTTTTCAACTCAGTATATTGAATTTGATGGTTCCAGAATCCAGAAATAGACATCATTGTGCATTGAGCATCAGCAGGCTTCAACCAGAGCATGTTTCTCTGATGTATGACATCAGAATGTAAGACCATCGGTCAGAGAGGAACAGTCAATCAGCACACTAAACACCAACCACACAGAAACTGAAATAAATAATCTACCCTAAATTTCATTTGATAGCATCTATAATTATCATCAAAGACCACTGCAGAGCAACTCCAATCAATCTTTATGTTCAATTGTAATTCTGTACACGCACTACTGTAGCTGATTTCAACTGTTTCAGATGTGCTGTAATCATAAGCTATACTAGGGTATATATGCTAGGGTATATAATCTGTAAAAAAACAAAAAACAAAAACTGCCTGCTCAAAGGTGGTTTAAAATCTAACTGAAATCAGAGTTTTGTTAAAGGGGACCTATAATGCCCCTTTTCACAAGATGTAATATACGTCTCTGGTGTCCCCAGAATGTGTCTGTGAAGTTTTAGCTCACAGATCATTTATTATAGCTTGTCAAATTTGCCCCTATTTGGGTGTGAGCAAAAACACGCCGTTTTTGTGTGTGTCCCTTTAAATGCAAATGAGCTGCTGCTCCCGCCCCCTTTCCAGAAGAGGGCGGAGCTTTAACGGCTCACGCTTCGGTTGCTCAACAACAACAAAGCTGGAGAATCTCACGCAGCCAAAATGAGGATTGTCAGTAACAGTGTTCAGTCTTACATTGTTCAAACTGGTCGACATGTCTATGGTTAAAACGTATATCATTTTTTTATTTTTTAGAAAATGACCGATCGTTTCGCTAGATAAGACCCTTATTTCTCATCTGGTATCGTTTAAAGCCCTTTGAAGCTGCACTGAAACTGTAATTTTGACCTTCAACCGTTTGGAGGCCATTGAAGTCCATTATAAGGAGAATAATCCTGGAATGTTTTCATCAAAAACCTTAATTTCTTTTCGACTGAAGAAAGAAAGACATGAACATCTTGGATGACTTGGGGGTGAGTAAATTATCAGGAAAATTTTATATGAAAGTGAACTAATCCTTTAACTTTAAATTCTTGAGCTCTTTAAAGCAGGATGGATTCTGATTGGCTGTCATTGATTTTATTGTTTATCAGCTGAAAAAAAAAAATCGTTCGGAAAGTGGTTCCAATGACATTGTTCCTAAGTGCCGTTATTGTTATAGCTGCGGTGTGGACTTTTTATCTTTTATATTTAGAACGATTTTTAGAACTATATCTTTATCGTTGTAGTTATCGTCCTTGGTGTGAATGGGCCTTTAGACTATGATATGTATAAAATAAAATATTTATGCATTCCAAGGCAATTTCAAGGTTTGTTTTTCCTACCTTGGTACATGGAGATTCATGAAGTTGTTTAGTTTAATTTAAGTTATATTTTTTGAGGGTCTCTAAGCAAGCCAAAGTTCATATTGTTCTTCCTCACATAATCCATATACAGTGTGATCTTTAATTTATTCATTAGCCTTGTGCAGTGAGATATTTCATGCGGTTGCATCAAGGAAGTACATCTGAGAGTAATTTAGTCCAGGGAATTGCAGAACATATTGTCAGCAGTTTCTTAGAAGAAAAGGGGGGGAAAAAAAACACACCACAAAGCCTTAAATGATGTATCAATAGAAGCTCTGAGGAAACGCCAAGTCTTATCAAACAAGGCACTATCACAATAGTTCAATTCATTTTCAGAAATCCAAGCTTTCCTCCTGAGAGTATTTGCAAACTCCAATGCAACAAACATGATGCTTTTTACTTTAATTGCTGTCAGAGATTTAGCTATCGTATTTATGTCATGCCTAGAGCATAATCAGGTGTTTTCTGTAACAGGTTATGACGAATTCTCAAAGGGGCTAATTACAATGGCACAGAAGTGAAGCTGTCATCACTTTATCCAAGGAGACGCGCTCGTCTAATGTAAATATTGAATCAACTGAGAGGTGTCGGTAGAGGAAATGCTAAATATTAAACATGCACATTTTGGGAAAACATAATGATAATCATTCCTGCATATTAAACATGTTTTAATGAGTGGATAAACACATTTTAAAGCATTTAAAAAAAAAACTCACTGCATTTATTTATTCAAGTCAAGTCTGGCATGCACTTTTTATAAATGAAAGCCCTTTATTTGCAGTAACTAAATGTTTCAAAACAAACTACATTAAAAATGTACCCTTTGAGTAGAACGACATGCTCCAGGATAATAATAATAAAAACACGAATAATCATCAAGCTAAATCACCAGCAACAATGCCAGATGCTGACGGAGGAGAAATTAGATTATTACATCGTAACATCTGGCACACGGAGGATCTAATCTCCCAGGCTGGGCGTTCTTGAAGAATGGGTGTTCATGTGAGGCTGACATATCCCCAACATTCAGCATCTTAGGAATCACACGGGCCTGCTGTGGCATTCCACCGGAGGCGGACATCCCGACTGCAGCCTTTGACATCTTCACAAAGAGAACTAACTTGCTCAATCAGGAGGCTCAGCACCTGAAGATAAATGCTATTCTTTCAAAAGAGAAAACAATCCAATATCTACAGCATCCGTAACGTGCAGGGGTCCTGATAGCTCTACATATGGCTCTATTGCTTCAGCTCCTCTGGGATGGTAGACCATTTATTCTTTCTGACCTGGAGACTGAAGCAGGACTTGAGGCAGCTGTCAGTATTTGCCGTGGTTTAAACGATGCAAACATTAGTTCAGTCATTAGGGACTAATTTTCATAGGGTTATAGTGAGGCATGACAGCTAACTTGTCAGGTTAAATGATATAAAATGTTTTATATTTGGGTCAGTCCTTTTTGTTAATTTTGTTAATTTATTTTATTTTAATATTATTCTTTCAAAAGTACATTAAAAAAGAAATTAATACATACAATGCCTCATGCCGCGCAACAAACAAAGTCACATGGTCCAACCATGACTTTGTTGATAAATATATACACATATATATGTGTGTATATATATATATATATATATATATATATATATACTAGCATGTGTCGTCATGCTAATCTTTTGTGCAAATCCAGCGTTGAATTGACCCTCGTTTGTGAAGCAGTCCGGCGTAAAATGACGGCATGACAACAACACTCTACTACAACAACTCTTCCTCTTCTCTAAAGCAGCCCAACATGGCCTCACCCCCTTTGTTGCGTGTTCTCGGGGGCGGGGTTTATGTAAATTTTGGGGATTGTGATGTCACTAACCCGGGAAGAAGCTCGTTGTAGTCCCTACCAGCCGATTGTTGTAGTTCTTGTTTATGCTCAGACAGCAACATTACACACTAACTAATGTTATAAAAGTGAAATCATAATCAAATACCCCTTTAATAGTCAATTAATAGATGCAATAGTCAATTAAATATACATGTATATAACACACATATTAGTTTAGATTATATTTATTAGATACATAATGTGAATTTTGTATATGTATATATTATATTACATTTTTAAGTAAAATAAATTACAATATTTATTTATGTTATGTTATTATCTGTTTGACCCTCTCGTTGCCTTTATTTGATGGCATTGCAAACGAGCGTTTATTCTCAGCGAAGTCCACTTCAACGGATAGGGATTATGGAGCAGTGAACACTGCGTAGAGACCCTGTCAATCGGAACACACCTTAGGTCAATAAATCTTTTAAAATAAGAGATAAATTGACCTTTTTATGACAAAGCAAGATTAGTTCAGGTTGTAAAATGTCATGTGGTGCAACTTCCTTTCTTTATGAATATTTATTAATATTTCATCGTATTTTTTTAATATATATATATATATATATATATATATATATATATATATATATATTACTTTATTTCGATAGTCCACTTTAGACATTCTACTAACTATAAGTAACTTTGCAACTGTAAAGGGTTATGTTTAGTTTCAATGCGTTTTAGTTTGGTTTTCCCTGTTCCTGTATGTCTGAGTTCTCATCAGAAATGGTCTTATTATTGGGAGATACGAGGGTCCATGGCTCTACCACTGGAGAAAACGTAATGGCTAACTTGGATCATGTGTGCCTTGACAGCCAATCACATTACATCCTTACATCATTGCATTTTGTTCACAGTTGTGCGACAGTCAGTCACCATTTATGAATACCATAGAAATGTATGAGAAATACCTCCAGCTATAAGATGCACCCTGATCTCTTTACTGGACATGATCTAATCAAAGTTCTTTAAATCTGCAGTTAACAAACTAAAAACACTGCAGCTTCATGATGCAATTGGGTCACGATCCTGCAGCAAATGAAACGAGGGAAGGGTAGCACTGGTTGTTCTAGTTTTCTGCAGATTGAATACATGTCCTACTCTAAGCAACAGGTTGATGTTCCTGATAACTCTAATGGAAAATAGCATTAAGAGTATTATGGTGACAGACATCATTGACTGCACTGGGTAATAGGGGTCAGTTTGTGTTAAGCAGTTCAGGGAGGCTAATAGGTTCTGAGCGGCATATTGATTGGTGTTCAGTCAGCAGGGATAAACAAAACATTTCCCATGAGGACGCTCTTCCTTTCTCCAGCTGATCTTGCGATGAACGACTGGACTATGGCTGTTAAAAGTAAAAAAAATCCTTGAACCACAAATAAAACTATAATATTATGTTATGGTAAGACACTATGGGGTGAATAAGGTAAAACAGATATTACCATACTTTCAGTTTATTCAGTTATTCAAATGCAAATGAGACATTGTCTAATTAAATACATGCTAATTTGCATACATTTCCAGAACAGAAATCTGAACATTGGAAAAAGGTTCAGGTTCAAAACTCTTGTTTTTGCCTCTATTGTCTTGTATTTATTATATAATTATTTTATTTTATTTTTTTGAGGTTTTGAGATTCTAACTATATGTATCTTTGCAACTACATGTCAACTAGCAGCCATTCGAGTATTAGTAGACTGTCTGCTTAACAGTGTTGTTAAAAGTACTGACTTCAATACCAAATTTTAAAAATGTGATGCTGTTAAATGTGGATTCGTAAAGACCTCTGATTGGCCATTGTGTTCACGCGCTCAACATACAGTACATATGTCTGTGATTGGCTACAATGATCAACGCACGGGAGCGTTTGAAAACGTTTTGAAAGTGGGAGTGTTTGAAAGCAGGCGTCTATACGTCTCTAGACAACTGCTTTCAAACGCTCCTGTGTGTATCTGTGTAAGCGCTCGGTGAAGAGCGTCATTGATGTCTATATTACAACATGTTTTTGAAGCGTTGTTCATCGTAGACAATCACAGACATATCTGATGAGCGCGTGAACACAATGGCCAATCAGAGGTGTTTACGAATCTGCTCAGCAGTGCTCAAAGTTGCCATTGTCATGTAAGCACATAAAAAGTTTTACATTTTTAGTTGAAACTGTGTCTTGTAAACGCCCCCTTTGTTCAGTTCATGGAGATATCTGATGAGAGCGACATATCTGATGATCGTGTGAACACAAAGGCCAATCAGATGTGTTTACGAATCCACTCAACAGCGCTCAAAGCGTCACATTTTTAAAATTTCAGTACCGACTTGGTATCACGGTTGGTACTTTTGACAACACTACTGTCATCTATTTTAAACCTTGTTTATATACTGTATAACCACACGTTTGTAAAGAACAGTGTAAAAGGTGATTGTCTTGAAAAACTGTGTACGTTTTCTGTAAAGACAAGACATAAAAAACGCTATGTTTATTAGCAAATCCAGCACGAGTCTCTCCATCAGTGTCCGACTCCGGTTTGAACAATGTAAGGCTGAACACCGTTACTGACAATCCTCATTTTGGCTGCGTGAGATTCTCCGGCTTTGTTGTTGTTGTGCATCCGAAGCGCGAGCTGTTAAAGCTCCGCCCTCTTTGGAAAGGGGGCCGGGAGCAGCAGCTCATTTGCATTTAAAGGGACAAACACACAAAAACGGCGTGTTTTTGCTCACACCCAAATAGGGGCAAATTTGACAAGCTATAATAAATGATCTGTGGGGTATTTTGAGCTGAAACTTCACAGACACATTCTGGGGACACCAGAGACTTATATTACATCTTGCAAAAGGGGCATTATAGCTCCCCTTTAAAGCGGCAGTACAGTATTTCCTTAGAAAGAAAGAAAGAAAGAAAGAAAGAAAAGAATCAGTAAAAATCAACGAACTATATCAGCAGACACTAAGCTCAACATCTCTGTTCTGATGATAAAATGACTGGCTTTCAGCCATTTTTACTGCCTAATTTATTGCTGTCATTCTAATAGAGGTTGTTCATTCTTTCATAAAATGGTTTTTATGCCAGAAAAAAAACATAGTTCTGATTAAATTATATAATCAGATAATCATATATTTAAAAAGATATTGCCCCCTAATGTAGCTTCAATCTAAAATGGACTAAATAAATGAATATGACACAAATAAATATTAACTAAGACAAAAACTGTGACTAAAACTAAAATAACTGTAAAAAAAAAATGATCACAGTTGTGCTGAAAATTCATTAAATTAATCATACATTATGCAAAGCATGATTATAACAACTTGGCACCGTCAAAACATGAAGATTAAAACCTCTAAGTGAGGCTGGAGGAAGGCTTAACTCTCTTCTGATGGAACGCCCTTTCTGCCCCTATAAGGAAAAGCATTTTTCTGGCTATTACTTTTACAGCCCAGTCTCACAAAGTTGCTTGGCAATTAAACATTTGGCTCTCCTAGTTTTTCTTGTTGCCACATAATAGATGTAGCAATTTTCTTCCACCTCGAGCCCCCCTGACAGAACATTGTAATCAGTTTTTTGCTTCCATTCTTCTTGAGCTGCCCAGTTAAGCCCATAGGACAGTCTGGGGTGCTTGTCGCAGTGCCCCTCGCCGGCATTAGTATGCTAAACTCCACCGTCCATGCTAATCAAAGTCAACTACACATTTCTCAACCACAACTCAGTCAAGCCAAACAAGATCTAGACAAGAGAACGGTTTAAATTCCCATGACCGATGGGCCTCATTATGAGCACCAGAAATAAGCAAACTGATTAGCTCAAAATTTGTCACGCCTAACTGTTGCCGGCTCCTGGGTATTGTGAGGCATTTTGTGCTCCGAACACAACAATTTATTCACTGCGGACATTAATTACCCCCCACCAACCCCCAACCAACCCCCAACCAACCCCCAACCGTCAGCAAAGTTCTTGCGAGCTGTTAGTTTGAAAATCATTGTTTATGATGAACACAGAAATAAATCACTTCCTGATGGAAATGGAACACTATTATATAAGATAAACAAGCTGGATCTTCAGAATAAAAGAAGAAGAAGAAAAAAAAAAAAAAACTCTATTAAGAAGTGTCTTTGAACAGTGAAATAATAATATTTCCTGGAAAAGAAATAAACTGAGCAAAACATATTTAATATTATAATGATTTGACTGCTACTACAGTACTTGCATCCTTCAGTCGCTGTCAGTGCTTTGCACTTTTTCTAACTGTAATTGGCTGAAATGGATGTTCTCTGTGGATTTACATCATCATTCTGACCAACAGAAACATCTCACAAAACACGCACTGGCCTCATAAAGGTGCTAGAATATTAATAATAATCATGAAACTATCTATTTGGTTATGTTGAGATGTGTACACCACTGATATGATGTAACACCAGGATCACAGATGTATATTTTAGATGTCAGTGGGTAGCTGACATGACATATTTATGGTTCTGTGGTGTGACATGTCCTAATCAATCAAAAAAATAAATAAAAATAAAATAAATAAAAATTAAAAAGCATTTTAGATTGTTATGCATGCAACTTTTATGAGCTCATATTTATTTAGACACACTACATTAAATATTTGTACTTTTAAAAATTAATTTGTCAAGTCTGCAGACATGTTCTGTAAACAAATCTCCAGTGTAAAGTGTGGCTATGACAGGCTTCAGGACTAATTTTAGCATCACTGTTAGAGACTTTTCACAACTCTCTTTTCACCAACAGCTTGAAACAGCTCATTTTATTTGTGGCTCCTCCCCTGAAAAGACACCATCTCTATACAGTGATCAAGAAAATGAGCAGATCCCATACATTATTTATGAAACATTTTTGGTCATTCAAAGGAACATCCAGGTTAAATTCTGTTTGACAGCTACAACTATGATAACTTGACACTGTTATTGTGATGGCTAGACGACTGGGTCAGAGCATCTCCAAAACTGCAGCTCTTGTGGGGTGTTCCCGGTCTGCAGTGGTCAGTATCTATCAAAAGTGCTCCAAGGAAGGAACAGTGGTGAACCGGCGACAGGGTCATGGGCGGACAAAGCTCATTGATGCACGTGGGGAGCGAAGGCTGGCCCGTGTGGTCCGATCCAACAGACGAGGTGCTGTAGCTCAAATTGCTCAAGAAGTTAATGCTGGTTCTGATAGAAAGGTGTCAGAATACACAGTGCGTCGCAGTTTGTTGCGTATGGGGCTGCATAGCCGCAGACCAGTCAGGGTGCCCATGCTGACCCCTGTCCACCGCCGAAAGCGCCAACAGTGGGCACGTGAGCATCAGAACTGGACCACAGAGCAATGGAAGAAGGTGTCCTGGTCTGATGAATCACGTTTTCTTTTACATCACGTGGATGGCCGGGTGCGTGTGCGTCGCTTGCCTGGAGAACACATGGCACCAGGATGCACTATGGGAAGAAGGCAAGCCGGCGGAGGCAGTGTGATGCTTTGGGCAGTGTTCTCCTGGGAAACCTTGGGTCCTGCCATCCATGTGGATGTTACTTTGACACGTACCACCTACCTAAGCATTGTTGCAGTCCATGTACACCCTTTCATGGAAACAGTATTCCCTGGTGGCTGTGGATTCCAACAGTGGGCATGTGAGCATCAGAACTGGACCACGGAGCAATGGAAGAAGGTGGCCTGGTCTGATGTACGTAATTGGGGGTTGGTATAATCTTGAACAGTTTCCGAGTGTCTCAGCGATCCTTCAAGGAATTTTGTGCTGAGTGCTATTAATAAGTCCAACGAGGAACAAAGCGCCTGCATCAGCACAACCGTTCCCCCACAAACCAACAGGCTGGACAGAATCCCCAGCCAGTCAAACTGTCCAGTCCGGTGTAATCTTACACACTTTCAACAATGGCAATTGCACGGAAACAGAGAGAGAGAGGGAAAAACTTGCCCATTAGATATGTTAGGGAAGTGTAAATTCATAAATTCAAGCAAAGATTTTATTAAAGCAATACTTAATAGTTTTTTTTTTTTCTTTTTTCCCCCCGTAAGGTCTGCTTATAAGGTTATAGAGTAATACTTCAGAAAATGATAAAGAGATTAAATATCTCCTCGTTCTGTCTGGTGAGTCAGTCTAGAGCCTGTGCTGGTAATTGAATTAATGATAGCAATTTCATTTGAATTTCCACTTTTTGTCATTTAAAATGTGTCTATCCTACATAGAAAACTGTAATATGATGCTGGTTCCTTTAAGTGGAAAATATCAGAAAGAATTTCCTGCCTGAATATAAATCCAGTCAGGATAATAACTTCAGCGCCTCACCATCAGTCTTTAGTCCTCCTGTGTGCACCATAATTAACTGGCACCCAAAGGGAGAGCATGCAAACTCTACTTTGCAAGTCAATGGGACGGTAATTGTTGCTGGTGAGTTGAGGTCAGGACAGGGAAATAATTCTGTGGCTGTATTTGACTGTACTCATTGCTCAGGGGATCGGAGTTCTACAGAGTGGCCTCTTTTTTCGAATTGCAATTTAGGCCCGATGTGAACGGATGCATGACCCTCCCAGCGAGGAGAAGATCTAATTTGCTTTCACTGCATCCTGCTCTCCTGAGACTGTTTAGAAAAGAAAAGGCCTGATTCAATAAAGGTCTTACAAAACTTTGTCTTCCCCCTAGCTTTGCTAGCATATTAATGCGTAGAATATAAATGTGATTGTCTTCTGTCCAAAATCAGTGTCAATTAATGGTTACAGAGAGGTACATCTTCTACTGAAACTCGATAGAGAGCAACAGTGACTGCTCACTTTTTCAGGGGAGGGAAGAAAGACAAAGATACAAGACGTGTAATTAAATACCAGTTCTGGCATGAAACTCTAGATGGCGCAGACTGATAGGTCCTTAACTCATTTTGGTAGCAATTGCATCGTCATCTACATAGCACAGCTGATTGGTTGCTGTTGCATCAGAGCCCAACGAGCCTGGGCTAAACATTCAAACACTGATAGTGTTGCTGTTAGCAGTCTGCAGCTCGCTTTCAGAAACCCTCCACCTTCCCCAGCTCCACCTGTATAGATCTGCTACGGGGGGTAATTTCATGTATGTTAGCATAGCAGATCTATTCCGCCAAGACCAAATACATTAACGTTGCAATATCACCATTACCATCTCATGAGTTGTCATGACAGAAATTAGGTTACAAATCAATGACATACTCATGTCTCATGATAT
The DNA here is from genome assembly GCA_039654765.1 of Mylopharyngodon piceus. Taxonomy (NCBI): domain Eukaryota; kingdom Metazoa; phylum Chordata; class Actinopteri; order Cypriniformes; family Xenocyprididae; genus Mylopharyngodon; species Mylopharyngodon piceus. Next base: position 19,693,458 of record CM077444.1, read on the forward strand.
GAAACAACTAACAATCATTAGAATATAAAACTTTTAACAAAAAAAATCTCTCCATCCATCCATATTTTTATTAACTATATATTCATCAAAGAATCCACAGCCACCAGGGAATACCGTTTCCATGAAAGGGTGTACATGGACTGCAACAATGCTTAGGTAGGTGGTACGTGTCAAAGTAACATCCACATGGATGGCAGGACCCAAGGTTTCCCAGCAGAACATTGCCCAAAGCATCACACTGCCTCCGCCGGCTTGCCTTCTTCCCATAGTGCATCCTGGTGCCATGTGTTCCCCTATCCACGTGATGTAAAAGAAAACGTGATTCATCAGACCCGGCCACCTTCTTCCATTGCTCCGTGGTCCAGTTCTGATGCTCACGTGCCCACTGTTGGCGCTTTCGGCGGTGGACAGGGGTCAGCATGGGCACCCTGACTGGTCTGCGGCTATGCAGCCCCATACGCAACAAACTGTGATGCACTGTGTATTCTGACACCTTTCTATCAGAACCAGCATTAACTTCTTGAGCAATTTGAGCTACAGTAGCTCGTCTGTTGGATCGGACCACATGGGCCAGCCATCAATGAGCCTTGGCCGCCCATGACCCTGTCGCCGGTTCACCACTGTTCCTTCCTTGGACCACTTTTGATAGATACTGACCACTGCAGACCGGGAACACCCCACAAGAGCTGCAGTTTTGGAGATGCTCTGACCCAGTCATCTAGCCATCACAATTTGGCCCTTGTCAAACTCGCTTAAATCCTTACGCTTGCCCATTTTTCCTGCTTCTAACACATTGACTTTGAGGACAAAATGTTCACTTGCTTATGCCTGATCGGTGTGTATATATATATATATATATATATATATATGGAGATAATGTAATTTTTACTTCCAGAATCTGACTGTTGCCTTCTATTGTTCTCTGGAAGCACACTGAGTAACACTGAACGGTTTGGATGGCATAACCATATCTGCGTTTGGTAAAGACTGTATAAACTTATTTTTGTTTAGGAAGGAAGTCAAGAATAGCCATTGAAATCCAAGACACTGAATTTATCCGACAATTTCTGCTGAACTGCCTGGGGATGAAACGAGAGAAATCTATTCTAGAAATCTATTGTTGAGTTCATCATCCTTTCAAGCATACAAGTCGTCGAGAGTGGAGGCCATCATTTGAATCGAGGCCTGCCTAAAGCGCTCTACAATTCAGGCTGACATCTCGCATATTTACTGCATCCTGCTCAAAGAGGATGTAAAAATCAAACTAATGAACTATGATAAGTGGAAAACCCAAATGCTCTCATTTGCCTGACAGAATACAAATGAGATTGTAGACGTTTATGGTCACAGGAGTGTATAAAAAGATTCATAAATGGAGGTTCAATGTTTGGCCACAGGCTTTTTATTTAGAGGTGAGAATCAAACGTTGTGTGAATATAGGCCAACACTTCATGGATCATGAACATCCTTTTCAAAGGTACAGTAAATCCTCCATTTGCAGATTCTTGATTTGGATTATTTTTATAGCATACAATAATCCATTTTCAAGTATTTACCAGAATAGCCGCAATTACAGAAATGTCTAATAGCAGGAAGATCTTGAAAGCCAAACCAAGGCTTGTAATTGCCTGCTATCTTTTGAGGTTTTAGGGGAAATGACTGTTACCAGAACAGAGCGTTCATCGTGAAGGCAGTACTGACAGGATTGAGGAGTGGACAACATTCTGACCTTCCCTCCATGAATGGACCCCTTTCTTCATACCCAAAAAAAGGTCAACACAAGCTTTTTTTCTTTCTTTTTCTTCATCTCACAGCTGGCCACATGATTTTCTTGTGAGAGATAAACACTTTCTATTTAAGAAAAAGGAAAGAAAAAAGAAAGCATATTCATACATATTCATCAACATTTAGCGAGTCTAAAATTTGCAACTCACAAGAATAGCCAAGCTGCTAAACATATTAAATGGAGCATATGTTGTTTATGAAAACAGAAATTGCTATCCAGATTGAAATATTTTGCAGCTTACATAAAGGTAGATTATTTGATAAAGAACTGTCAAGCAATATAGATTGATGAGAAAATAATTTATAAGAAGAAAATAAATGATTTAAAAGACGTTATAGTCTTCGTTTCTATTTAGTGCAGTTGCTCAAACAAAGCATCATTATTAATATTCCTCATATTGGCTTAGTGATGTGAACAAACACCCAACTATTCCAATTTCGCCTTGGTGGATGACAAAACAGATATTTAATATTATGTTTTTATATATGAAATTGATATTTAAATTTGGGCCGATACCTATAAGCTGATAATTATTTTCATGCTATGGCTAATAACACATAAATAGCTTATATTAAGATGATGTACTATTTTGTCTGAATAAATGCAAACTAAAGCACAAAAATCAGTCAGTTTAAAAATTTCAAGTGAATTCAGGCATCACAATATTATAATGAATATTATGAAAAATATTTGTTTCGAAAACTGATGAAGCAAAACATTTTACAGTGGTATTAAATGATTAGTGTTTTTAAAGAGTAAATATTATAAATATAATATAATATAGATAACTGATATGGTACCAATATATTGTGTATCTCAAATGAATAAATTCATTAATTAATTTCCAGAACACCCTAGCAACTACCTTGCACAAAAAAATAATTAAAAAAAAAAAATAATAATAAAAATCGACAGAGCACCAGCACAGAAAATCACCAATCACATTATCTTCAGACAAATGTAAAACTCCAGTTCGACATTGTCCTCCATCATTTTTCCTCCACTCAGTCTCTCAGGAAAGTAAATTGTCGTTAGCTACTGTACTTTTAAGAGTTTTCAAGGTGGAATTTCAGTTCCTTACATCTCCTTCCTCTCCAGGGAGTTTGTCCTCCAAATGAATGCCCATTGGGAGACGGTAATTACTGTGTTAAAAAAAGATTCCAGCTAGCTTCAATATATTTTAGTACCATGCAACCACTGTGTTTTGGGAAGGTTGAGGAGGTTGCGTGATAACCATGATGAAAAAGAGTGTAACTCGCAAGAAAATAAGTACATTTATAAGACACGTGGAATACATCACTATAGAGATGTCAGTGATGATATGCTTTGTGAAACTGGAGGAACGAAATGATTGCGGTGATTCTTAGGTTGAAGCGGATATCATATTGTTTTCTGAGAAACAGCACAGCACACCTGTGCCGCACACACCATGTGTTCGATTAATCATAGCCGTCCGCTGCCAGGTCTCGCCACGCGCACACACACACAGCCATGAAAGTGACGATAAAAGAAAGAGAGATGAGAGATATCATTTATGATTCCACAGAGCTTCCCACACCTGAGGTTTCCATTTGGAATTGCATGTTTTTCAGTGGACACCTACCACCTCCACCCACTCATACATATTTATGGATCCAATGTTTTGGTGTGTAAAAGATTTCCAACTGTGCCCAGCCAGCAGATGGATCTCTTTTTGCTTCATTTCCTCAACGCGGTGTACTAGTTCCTGTGTTACCGCAAAGAAGAAAGATGGAACTCTGAGCTCTTCCAGGCGATTATTACCATTTGTTTGTACGTGGCTGGGCTCGAAACCTGAAAAATGCTGTTTTCTTGGGCAGTATCCAAAAGTAGGAATATATAAAGCAAGTCGGAATCCAATGTTTGTGTGACATGTCTATAGGGATGCATCTATATATCCTAAAACAATCATGTGTGTGCAAAATTGTAAAAGTATTAATCTATAAATATCCTTTCTTTTTTAATCTTATATGTATCTTTCTACCAAGAAGCAAGCATCGTATGCTTTAACCCCCTGGAGTCGGCGGTCGCGCCGGCGATACCACCTTGCTTTTTTTCTTATCAGTATGAAAGAGACTCAAATTGTATGACTGGACATACAATTAAAAGTTATACTCCATTTTAATCTGTGAAATATCTTCTTTTATTTGTGTACACTCTTTTTTTTCGCTTTTTGCAAAATAAAGAAAACTAACATGATGCGTGATCTGTCGTCTCCCTCTGAACGAAGTCCAATCTGATAGTTCTAAGAAAATGAACTGTAAATTAGTGAATACTAATCACAAAAAAAATGAGACTTATGTCTAAAGAAACGTTGAAATGTCAGGTTTTAAATCGTGTAAGTCAAATCGAAAACAAATATTCTCTGTTTATGTAATCTGAATGAAAAGAGAGAGATTCAAGTCGTTTGCTAGTCAGCTCATTATCTACTAATTCGGCCCACGGAGCTCACGCTCTATTCAGACGCAAATTCTGAGGCAATACATGTATACATCATGGAATGTCACATGGTATGCCTGTTCTTCACCACGAGTCATTTGTGGACTAAATGTGCACAGAGCGCCCTCCGGCTGCAAGTATGAATTGAAAACACAGTACATCAGAGTATCCAACGCTCATAGTGATGACAATAAATATTGAATAAATATTACTCCTCTGTATAGAAAATTTACATAAACATATGAGAATCCATCAATATTTATCCAAATGTGTATGCTTTTAAGCTAAAAGCCCTGATGGATGTTGTTTTGTCAGAGGTAACGACTCCGTTTTTCATATTCATAACTCCTGACGCATATTAACAAATTACGGTCACTATAAGATTTTAAGAGTAAAACAGAGGTCAAAATGTGAAGCTTGAGTCTTAGATCTTTTTAATGATGTATAGTTTGTCAACTGCACATTAACATTTAGGCTATATAATATAACAAATATAATAGCCTATATGAAATGCCATAGAGGTAACATGAATGTTCAGACGCTTTGCATGACAGAAATACATTATATTTTAAAGTATATTGAAATAGAAAACCATTATTTTAAATTGTAATAATAGTATTGCTGTTTTTTCTGTATGTTTGATATACAGCATGATGAGCATGAGACTCCAATCTTTTGACTGGTACTGTAATTTAAACTATAATAGGCCTATACAAAATTTTCTTCACATGATGTGCAATAATATGTGCATGCATGAGATCACAAAAATCATGTTTTTTTTTGTTTTTTTGTCAAGAGTGGACATTATATTAATGTTAATACAATAGCTGATATGATCCTGTTATCAGCATGATCACAGAGGGTTTTTTCACATAGCCTACCTGACTGAAAGGGCTCATTATGCGGGTCATTATGCAGGTCATTATGCGGGTCTTTGTCTTCTCAGGTGTGAATCACAGCATTATTCATGAAGATTCACGGCTCCATGCATACTGTGTTTCTTGACAAAAAGTGTCTTACAAAATTTAAATCAATATATTGTTTAATATGAACGAGTAGGCAGGATAATTTTTACATCATTTTAAAGCAAACACTCTAGTCTACAACCTCCAATACCCAGAAGTCTTGTGAACACATATTTTGTGGCCTTATTTCAGTGACTTAAGTTTTTTGTTTTTTCAATAACCACGCATAAACATTATTCCTTCAAAAATACAAACGTACACAGATGTTCCTCACATATTATGGTAGTCTAGTTCGTGCTGAATACAGTGTAATGACACCTTTTCCATTAATATGTTTATGAACAACTGAAAAAAGCACAATTGTCAGGGAATGTCAAAACTTCTCCAGGGCCCCAAAAATCCTCAGACCCCAGAGGGTTAATGGAATAGTAAGAAATAGCATTTCAATACAACGATGGTTTGGATGGTATGGAACAGACAAATTCATCTTCAGACAATCTGTTTAAAAATAGCAATTTCAAACACACGGCACATTAAAAAACGTAACACCAACTGCTGAACTCCCATCAAGCCAGTTGCTCCGAAAAAAGGTTGCATACTTAAATGGTTAGTTCACCCAAACATGAAATTTCTGTCATTAATTACTCACCCTCATGCCGTTCCACAGCCGTAAGACTTTCATTCATCTTCGGAACACAAATGAAGATATTTTTGATGAAATCTGAGAGCTTTCTGTCCCTCCATAGACAGCCTATGCAACTGAAACTTTGACTCTGGTATAGCCACCCTCACTTTCAGACATAGCCTATGTGTCCAGACGTAATTTATCGAATTTGGCACTGACAGCAATGAACCGGGTCACATGAGTGTAGTGATGTGATCATGAGCCTGTTTAATGTGAATTCGTCGTCCATAGCATGCATACTTACTTACCGTTCTTCTGTTCTGCACCACCGTGATTTATTATACTGCAGATCTGTGGCATGTTGGGCTTCTGCTCTTTTTGTGATGCTAATAGTTGATGTCGGATCTCTGTGGAGGTGACTTGCTGTTGCCCAGTTACGTGTTCGGATCTGGCCTTTAGGTAGAGCCGTGCCTCATTACAGCATCTTGAGCTCGTTATCTCTCGCTCTCCATCCTCCGGCCTTTAATAATGCATCCACAGGTGAGGCGCCACATCATTCTTAAATGTCTGCTGTTTGTCATCCTGTTCTGGTGTGTCTGTCTTTGTCTGCGCACATTGTTTTCAAGACTTCACCTTTAATGCAGCACATTCAGCGTAACTAGATAAAGTGAAGAAACCATCTCCAAATGAATTTAAGTGGTAACACTTTACTAAGTTATATAGATAATGGTATAACCTGTCATATTCATTATTATTATACAATATAACGCATTAAAGTCTTTAAAGGTGAAAGCATATCGTAATATATATTTATAGGAAGATACAAAAAAAGATTCAGAATAGTATTCACATTTTATTCTAGGTTTGGCTCAAAAGTAGAAAAATGCCATTTTGGCCAGACTATTAATGCTTGAGCAGAAGTGCTGTCTGTTTGATGCCCGGCCCTGTATTCTACTCCATTGGGTTGAACAAATCAAAAAAGCCTCTCTCGTGTCAGCGAGCTTTGAAAACCCAATTACTCCCAAGGAACAATTATTGTCTGTTTGTGCTGGCGCGTCAGGCTGCTCGAGTCTTCCGCTTCTGCTCATTTGAGACAAGGTAAAAAGAGAAAAATGGTGACACTGAGATGGAAAATGATTTCTGGGATGATTCACATCGCTGTGTAATTCTATTTGTGTCTGGTTAGATTAAAAAGGATGCATAAATATTTTGTTTTCTTTTTAAACTCATAAGGCTCATAAATATTTCATATCATTCTATAACCAAAGGAAATATAGCCAGTAGTTTAATAATTATACTGCATCACAAATATTCTCTATATTCATTGCTTCATCCCCGTATATCAATTCAGCAAAAAACTAAACTCAGTCTCTCTCCTTTTGCTATAAACTTGAATTTGTTTACACAGACAATATTAATAAATTTGACCTGTTGAATTACAAACAGGAGTTAATAAGCAATAATACGTCAGGCTCATGCTGGGAACCCAAACACTTCCTCAGACGGCAATAAAACTGAGAAATTATCTGAACTAATGCTGTTTGTTTCAAGTAATGTGAACTCCTTTGACCTTGTTTTATTTTCCTGAGAATTGAGAAGTTTCCTTTTTAAGCTCAGTTTGTTTAAAAGGAAATAAACCAGCCATTAATAGGAGCATTGAAAATGCGGGATTGTTTTCTGCTTGTCAAAGCATTCAACATGGACACCTTTGCTGCCTAGTTATTCTAGACAGTCTTTTAGAATTAGACAGAACAGAATGAAACATACTTATGTTAAATTAGGGAAAATGTGTTAATGTGTCGATTTAATTCTCTAATTTAAACTTAAGAACTCCCTGCAGTTTCACTATGAACCTTAAGGCATTTTGCAAAAAAAAAAAAAAATTGTGTGAGAAAGTGAGAGAAAGGGAAAGGGAAGGAGGTGATGACAAAGGTAAGTGATGGATGAGGGAAAACAACTTGACTCTGTCAGTGACATTGCAGCATGTAGGTGAGTGACCTTGTTCAGAGTGATGAGAGGAGGTGCTGGGTCACGGCACCACTTCGGTCAGAAACCGCAACTGCCACACACACACACACACAAGTTGCAGGAAACACTCACCATAAAAAAGGGAGGTAGAAAAGACATTTGCAATGTAACAAGTCACAGTGCAACAGAAGTAGCGACAGACCTTTTCTTCCGTATTGTGCGTAGGGCGGGAACTTGGTTCTGTTCATTGGTTGTTGATTGGATGGAGGCAGATTTAAATGCTTGAGGATGAATTTAAGAAAGGGCTGCAGTTTACGTGGACAAAATGATTGGAGAAATACATCACCAAAGAGTAGTCAGTCATTTCACAGGAAGATCAAGTGATGTCATTTTAAATAAACACTACGGGCCGTATCATACACCTGGCGCAATGCGACGCCAGGCGCGACGCAAGTGTTTTTTGCTAGTTTCAGCCCGACGCAGTTATCATTTTCACATCCAGCACCCACGTTGTGTAAATAGCAAATGCAAATCCATGGGTGTGCTGGTCTGAAAACGAAATGTGTTCAGGTGCATTGTTTGGCGCATTACTATTTTGAGGCAACTGAAAACGACTGCGCCATTGACCAACAAAAACCTGGTCTAAAATCAATGGCACAGTATTTTTTTTTTTGCTATTTAAAGGGTGTGTTAGTAATATGCGCCTATAGGCGGGTGCACAACACGCGTACATTCTGGACACACAGCAGCACACAAACATGCCAAATATTAAATATAAAAGAATTAAAACGCGTTAACCTCATGCACGAGTAGATCTGTTTTCTCTCTGGAGAAGCATTCAGTCAATATATATCTCCATATTAATAACAGTTAAAGTAATAATTCAGAGTCTTGAACTGTAAACTCTCAAGTGTTGGCTTTCTAAATATAAGTTAGTTATGACTTATGAGCAGCAACCTTTTTATTTTGGGTATGTCATTTATGCCCCTCTTGCCAAAATGGGGGGTGCAAGAGAAGGCGTTAACATAACACTATATGGAACCCATAAAGGGTGGTGGAATGCAAAACATTTGCGAGAGAACACAAAAGAATTGACAAATAATTTTTCCTCCCATCTCATATGTTTTTTTTGTTTTTTTTCCCTTTACCATGTCCCTTTAGGGGCTCCATACCAAACTACTTCTTTGATTACAACATTGCATAAATAGGTGGAGTCTCTTTGTTTTTTGAGGCATTCGTCCCTGAATCAAGTTATAACATTGATAACATTTCAAACATGTGCCAATCAGCACGAGAGGAAGCCTATACATGTACATAGCTGACTCACCTATGTTCCTCGACAGTTTTATGCATCCCTCCACACTTTAAGAAAAAATTTTGGTAACACTTTGTTTTAAGGTCTTTTAACTAGTTATTTATTAGCATGCATATTACTAGAATATTGGCTATTTATTAGTGCTTATAAAGCACATATTAATGCCTTATTCTGCATGACTTTATTCTACATTCTTAATCATACCCAATACCTAAACTTAACATCTACCTTACTAACTATTAATAAGCAGTAAATTAGGAGTTAATAGTTTATATGTGTTCCCTATACTAAAGTGTTACCAATTTTTTTTTTTTTTTTTTTTTTTTTTTTTTGAGCTATGACAACTTTGAGTGAATTTACGTTCCACCAACAAGCTACATTGAGTTAGAAGAACTTAATAATTTGTAGCATAAACACATTTTTGAGTTAATTTCTCAAAAAAGTCGCTCCAACTACCAGAGTTGTAGCCCTGGAACCATTTAGGGGTCAATTCAGGGTGATTGGGACACTTTTTGCCATTGAGATGACTTGTAAAATGTGTCCCAATCAACCTGAATTTACCTTAAGCTTATATATTTCAGTTCAAATCAACACATAACTTAACATGTATATTTAATGAACAAGTAAGATATTACTTGTCACTGGCATTAGCGCAGTCATTGCTTATAGAGTCAATGTAGTTTTACCTTCATGTATCTACTCTTCAACATTACAGAAACTCTTTTAAATGTCAAACATAACAGCATTAAACACTAACAGGTCTTTCCCTTTACATAAAATAACACTTAATTTCAACATTTATTCTCCTTATCCAGTCCTATGCAAAGCATGCTGGAAATCCACTGCCTAATTTCTGAAGTTATCAAGACAATTTCATTAAGTGACTACAACCTATTTTTTTTTTTAAAGCCAATTAACGCAGAAATTTGAGTTTAAATTACAGACGATATTAAGTTGATGTAATGACCAACATTATTATGTCAACAGAACTCCACAAAATTATGTTTGCAGCTTAAAAGGTTTAATTAAAACAATAAATTAGATTTTTTAACTTGCAACCATGCATAGTTGTGGTAACAGGTCCTCTGAAATGCTTTTTAGAGTGTAACCACCCCAACTCCTCACTCTCGGCTGTCCCAGCCAGGAATATGGGGGGAATATTCTGGGTTTGGGCCAAGTTCTGAGCTCTGAGCCCTCCCCTCGGACAGCTCGCCAAATACACACACCCTTTACTCTGATTATTTGTAAGTGTGAACATGTAGAATAAAGGTCCTGACTCTCTGTGGTCATAAAAAAAATAAAAAGTAGGGATATATCCCTGGCATCCTGACTAAACTTGCCTATTTGCCTTTATCCATCATCATGGCCTCCTAATCATCCCCATATATACTGATTGGCTTCATCATTCTGTCCCGCTCCAAGCCGGTGTGTGGTGGGCGTTCTGGTGCTTTATGGCTGCCATCACATCATCGAGGTGGGTGCTGCACATTGGTGGTGGTTGAGGGGAGCTCTTCCATATGTAAAGTGCTTTGAGTGTCGGGAAAAGTGCTATATAAATGTAATGAATTATTATTATTATTATTTTTATACAAAAAAGTTGAGTGTACTCAACCCCTCAGACCGAAGCACCAGTTCTATACACTCTCAGCTATCACAGGGGCCCGTTGCACCCACACACAAATGTTGACAGCAAGGAGGAGAGGACATAGAGAGTTATGAAGTCATTCTGCAATAAGTGTGGAGGGGGAGAGGACCCGATGCATTACAGATAAGAGGATTACAGGCCAAGCTTCCTCTAACTCTTCATTTGAGATTTCAAAGCTCCTTCAAATCCTCTTGGGGAGTCACCATATCGAGGGTGCTAATCTCCAGTGCAAAGTCAAAGGGTAAATTTCAAAGTCTGGGCACATCTGTCCTGTTATCTTCACCAGGCCACAGATGGTCAAGGTTTCCTTAGCAAGTACAATTCAGGAGCTTAAAAGAGCTGCCCGAGGAAATATAGTTATATGTAAAGCAGAGGTTCGGTGAACTATTTCACACCTCAGAGCTCTTTAAAGCTGAAGTGTGTCATTTTGCCCATTTTAAAGAACTTTCTATTCCAGCTTAATATGCAGTGACAGCTATAAACAAGTTGATTTCTCCCCCAAAAAAGTGCAACACTGTGAGCTATCAAAACATTGCTCTGTTTGTTTGCACATTCTGACAAGCCTGGCACGGCAACAGCTCAACCAATGGTGTGGATTTGGGGGCGGGGCCATCTATTTATCTGGCCAATGGTAGATAGGGCAGATCTATTGTTTTATTATGCTCCTGGTATAATTGAGAATGATCATCAGTAGCCACCATTACAAATAATAATAATTAAGAAATATTCGATTAAAATGTAATAACTTGCTGAGCCTTTGAAAAAAAAAAAAACTTATTTCTTTGATGACATTATAAATCACGTTTTGAAGCCAACCGGGTCTATTCTGGTGTGTAACATGAAGTTGATCAAATTTATTCAAATGGATAATGTCTCAGCCTTATTTATTTATTTATTTATTTTTTTCATATTGAATATCTATCAAATGTCAGATTACAAAAGTAAATTGTATGTGAATTGTGTTTCACACTGACATAAAATTCTCTTTAAGACATTTATCATGAAGGCTTTTTCTTCTCTTTCACGCTGTGACAGGGTTATTATAATCATAACAGATTTTTAGCAATAAATGGCACTTCTATTAACAACATATAAAGCTTATTTTCCCCAGTGTTCCCTTGTCTGTTTGAAAACAGAGTGCTGCTTATTTGCTGGCCTTCTGTGCAAGCGCTAGCTTGACTCTTTGCAGTAAATCACCTCAAAATATGGCCTGCAGTTTTTCCACAAAGCAAACTAGCCTATAGCGTCTACAATGTGTTTAATCTCTAGCACTCATGTGATCATCCCTTTAAGGAAATCAGCAGTGCGGTTGCAATGCTGGGGACTGGACATGTTTGCAAGGTTGTATATGGTGCTGAGAGACAGTTTGCTTTATGAACAGAGTGCTTGAGAGGATTCAGGGAGATTAGCATTAAAGCCGATGAAAAAAAATGACAGCAGCACAGAAGATTCAATAATTACAGTTTGACAGAAAACTTAATAACCTTCAAGCACACTCTCTCCAGACAGCTCAAACTTCAGCATTACAAAACCGCAAAGGCCTAAGTATTTTTATTCCATAATATTTTATTATTAAAAATTAAACAGAGAAGTAGTTTTGTTTTAAAATATTAATATTTGAATAATTTGTCTTCCGAATCAATGGTTTAGACTAAAAGTGTAACTTTCAACCAGCTTTGTATTGTTATAATGTCAGTAGTATATGTAAATGAGCAATGTTTACTCATTCTCCGTGTTACCTGGACTGAGACTGATAAATTCTTGTTTATTTGTCTGTAAAAGACATGTTTTGCAAGTTTTTGACAGCTCCAGGGCTTTAGTGAAAACTATAGATTATACTTCTACTTTTTTTGCATCCCCGCCTACAGATGGTCAGATCGACAGAGGGTTATTAACAGAACAGTTATTGTCAATTGTATCGCACTACTATGTCTATTTTTTTTAAACAGCATTAAGGTATAAATGAAACACTGTGGCAACAGATTTCTTAATCCCAGAGTATACTTCGGCCGTCTGCGTTCCACTACAGTCTGTGCACGGTTCGTGTGACGTGATTTTTGTCATCATGTCGCACACCATCTGCATGCAGCCCAATTTTTGTGTCCGCGCAGACGGCTCACATACAACAACGTATGCGCAACATGAATGTTGAGACAGAAGAGTCCACTAGGTGGCAATATGCAGTTGTGTTGTATTGTTCAGTAGTCAAAGAAGAGTGCGGAAAGAGCAATACAAAACAACAGGCTGTTCCAAGAACAGTTAACAGTTATTTTTGTTTTGGTTCTTGTTCTAAACTTTGCATGCAGTGGCGGAACCGCTACATCTTTCCATGTGAATGTCCTGTAAATGACATAACTCAGTGCTGCCCTCTGATGTCTTGTAGAGTATAGAAAAGCAATTATACTGCGCATGTGTCAAACTCTTCCATCTGCGCTCATCTACAGTTGAGTACACTTTGAAAGCTGTGCGGACGCGACTGTGTGCGAGACAGAGCGGAACTGCCAGACTGACTTCAGGCCCATTCACACCAACAACGATAAGTATAAAGAAAACTGTAACGATAACTATGTTAGCATCCACACTAGTGTTGTCAAAAGTACTGACCGTGATAGTCAGTATACTGAAATACTGAATACTGAAGTATACTGAAATTGGTGAAAATGTGACACTTTGAAGGCTGTTGAGTGGATTCGTAAACACCTCTGATTGGCCTTTGTGTTCACGCGCTCATCAGATAAGACTGTGACTGGCTACAATGATCAACGCACGGGAGCGTTTGAAAGCACACAGAAGTGTTTGAATTTGAAAGCAGGCTTTCAAACGCATATGTATTGTGCATTAGTAGAAAGAAGAGTCCCGAAAGAGCGAAAAAAAAACAAAAAAACAGCATGCTGTTCTGAGAACAGTAGACAAAGCAGCATACTATTCTACATCGTTTTGTTTTGGTTCTTGTTCCAAACTTTACATGGAATGGCGGATCCCCTACTTTTCTTCTTTTATCCTTCCGAGCGAATGTCCTGTAGAGTATAGAAAAGCAATTGTACTGCGCATGTATCAAACTCATTCATCTGCACTCGACCGCAGTTGAGTACACTTTGAAAGCTGTGCAGACACGACTGTGCACGAGATGGAGTGGAACATGGAAAATTAAGTATATCCGGGCCTTTACCTGTACATGACTCGTTTTGCTTCAGGTGGATAAGCGGAACTGACAGAATGGTGGTTTCTTTCAGTTTTTTCTCTCCGTTTGGCCATCCACTATGTCGTCAAGGACCATTACATTTTTGTGTGAGGGGGGCGGAGGGGAATGTCATGTATGCTCTACATCTGCTCATCTTTAACAGTCCAGTCATCTAGTCAAATACTGCATTTCCCAGCATCCCCCCTGTTCATTACCCACACCTGTTTCCCATCAGCACTCCAATCTGCACCAGGATAAGAACACACACCTCACAGTTATTTTGGTTACACTTTATTTTACAGTGCCGTAGTTACATTGTAATTACTCAAATAAGTACTGAGTACTGTTAATTAACTACATGTCCTTACTATAGAGTTACGGTTAGGGTTTGGTTTAGGGTTAGTTACTTGTAACATGTAACTATGGCACTGTAAAATAAAGTGTTACCATTATTTTTTTTTGTCTGGTCTCAACTACAGATAACAGACTTACCTGCTCTACTTACCTATTGGATTGATTCTCCAGCGATCACCTGTAAGCTACTCTTTGGAATATTATACGTACATGTCTACTTAGCATAATCTGTGAAGAGGTGTCTACTATCACGCTTCAGTCATCATTGCTCCGCTGTCACCCTGGTAAAGGAAAAGAAACACAGTTAGTACATACTCATCTGCTCATTATTATTCTGACGGTGCCATTACTCACCTGCTTTCTGTTAATTCATCACTGTCAATTAATACCCTATTTGGGTTTAACCACATCTCTGTCTGAGAGTCTGGTGTTCCCTGACAATATCTAAGCAGCAGCAATATGATTTTAAAATGTTCATCATATCACAGTCTCAGTGTTTGTCAAAATCATCAATGATTCCTATAGTTTATGCCTGATGACACTTTACTAAAAGGTTAAAGATTAAAGATCCTTGATTATGATTTCACTTTTTTAACTTTAGTTAGTGTGTAATGTTGCAGTTTGAGCATAAACAACATCTGCAAAGTTACGACGCTCAAAGTTCAATGCAAAGGGAGATATTTTCTTTTACAGAAATGGCTTTCGTGACATCATGACATCACAAACCCCAAAATTTACATAAACCCCGCCCCCGAGAACACACAACAAAGGGGGTGAGGCCATGTTGGGCTGCTTTAGAGAAGAGGAAGAGTTGTTGTAGTAGAGTGTTGTTGTCATGCCATCATTTTACGCCGGACTGCTTCACAAACGAGGGTCAATTCAACGCTGGATTTGCACAAAAGATTAACATGACGACACATGCTAGTCGATGAGTTGAATCAACTCCACAGCAACTACATAAATTTATCCACTAACCATTCAGAAACGTCCAGTTTCATTCTAAAAGTTGTAACTTCTTCCTGAGTCTCTCCATCAGTGTCCGACTCCGGTTTGAACAATGTAAGGCTGAACACCATTACTGACAATCCCCGTTTTGGTTGCATGAGATTCTCCAGCTTTAGTTTGTTAGTATTAGTTAATGCACTAAGTATCACAAACTAACAATGATTTTTTTTTTTTACAATCATGTTTGTTCATCGTAAATTAACTAACTTATGTTCATTTATCCAACTTGAAAAGCTACAAATGTATTAGTATTTTTAAAATTAGCATAAACCTAGATTAATAAATGTTGACAAGTACTGTTAATTGTTGTTCATGATACCTAAAACATTCATGTTGTTGAAGTAAAGCCTATGCTGTTACCAAATTTTTGTCCCAAAACCTCAAGGGTCGACCAGCTGGCTGAGGAGTCCGCTAACGCTGCACTCTGTCCTAGTGAATGTCCTGGCAATACGGTTAAGAAATCCTCCTCGAGCCCCTAGGCTATAGTTAAAGCACTTCCTCTATTTCGAAGCAGGGAAGGAAATTCCTAAAAATAATTTTCTACAAGTCCTCCTCAGAAGGCTTCATATCTCATACGAGTCAACCTAACACTGTTACTTGACCATGCATGACTCTCTTGGAGGGCAGAGGGGTCACAGTACTCAGCGAAACATGCAAGGCAGTGGGATCAATAGAGCATGTCTAGGGGCTCATCTTAAGGGTCAAATGAAAAAAGCCATCACTCATTATTTTATTTTATTTTATTTTATTACATTATCTGCTTAGTCTGGCAGATCCATCACTATGAGGCTCTGATAATGCGATTAGCATTCAGGATGCATGTGGGGTAGTTTCCACCCTTGCACACATGAAACCTCAGTTCCCACAGTTCATGGACTTCCTATTATTCTTGTGTTTATGCATCAACATCCTGCTCAACATCAAAATTGCTACCACACACAGTGCCCTCCACAATTATTGGCACCCTTAGTAAATATGAGCAAAGGCGGCTATGAAAATAAATCTGCATTGTTTATCCTTTTGATCTTTCATTCAAAAAATTCTGAAAATTCTAACCTATCGTTGAAGTAAAACAATTGAAAATGGGGGGAAAAGCTCATTATGAAATAAATGTTTTTCTCTAGTTCACGTTGGCCGCAATTATTGCAACGTCCTTTTCCCAAGATAACAGCTCTGAGTCTTCTTCTAAAATGCCTGATGAGTTTGGAGAACACCTGACAAGAGATCAGAAACCATTCCTTCATGCAGAATCTCTCCAGATCCTTCAGATTCCCAGCTCCATGTTGGTGCTTCTTCTCTTCAGTTCACTCCACTCATTTTCTTTAGGGTTCAGGTCAGGCGACTGGGATGGCCATGGCAGAAGCTTCATTTTGTGCTCAGTGACACATTTTTGTGTTGGTTTTGATGTTTGTTTTGGATCATTGTCCTGATGGAAGATCCAATCACGGCCCATTATAAGATTTCTAGCAGAAGCGGTCAGGTTTCGATTTTTATCTGTTAGTATTTGATAGAATCCATAATGCCATGTATCTGAACAAGATGTCCAGGACCTCCAGCAGAAAAATAGGCCCACAACATTAAAGATCCAGCAGTATATTTAACCGTGGACATGGGGTACTTTTTATCCATGTGTGCACCAATGCCATCTGGTGGGTTTGCTGCCAAAAAGCTCTTTTTTTTTAGTTTCATCTGACCATAGAAGCCGGTTTCTTTTGAAGTTCCAGTCTTGTCTGACAACTGTATATGCTGGAGATTGTTTCTGGATGAGAGCAGAGGATTTTTCTTGAAACCCTCCCAAACAACTCGTGGAGATGTAGGTGCTGTTTGATAATTTCTTTAGACTTTCTGAGACTCAAGACTCAACTAAACTCTGCAATTCTCCAGCTGTGATCCTTGGAGAGTCTTTGTCCACTCAAACTTTCCTCCTCACCGCGCATTAGGACAATTTAGACACACGTCCTCTTCCAGGCAGATTTGTAACTTCTTAATTATTGCCCTGATGGTGGAAATGGGGATTTTCAATGCTTTAGCTTTTTTCTTACAGCCACTTTCTATTTTGTGAAGCTCAACAATCTTTTGCTGCACATCAGAACTGTATTCTGTGGTTTTACTCATTGTGATGAATGATTACGGGAATTTGGCCTTTGTGTTTCCTCACGTTTATACTCCTGTGGAACAGGAAGTCATGGCTGGACAACTTCATGTTCATGATCACCCTGGTGTGCTAAAAAAATGTAAATATGAATGGGAATATACTTCAGAGATATTTTACTCATAAGAATTTCTAGGAGTGCCAATAATTGTGGCCAACATGTATTGGGGAAAAACATTTATTTCATAATGTGGGTTTCCCCCCACTTTCAATTGTTTTACTTCGATGAAAGGTTAGAATTTTGTGATTTTTTTGAATGAAAGAGCAAAAGGATAAACAATGCAGATTTATTTTCACAGCTCATATTTACTAAGGGTGCCAATATTTGTGGAGGGCACTGTAGGTCATGTTTTGTGCTATTTTTTTTTTTTTTTCTCAGTACCAAATAACTGTCTAAAACCACATTGTGATAAATTGCACCTAGACTGATGCTCATGTATCTGAGCTCTTGTTGGCTCAAATCAAAAGGGAATGCTTTGATCAAATCCTGATATTGCAGTAAAATGCCTCACTCCTTTTTCATTTTTACTGAATGGCAGCCCATTTCCTGCATCATGCAGATGGAGCCAGCTCGCCATTTACTAATGCACCAGACAATTCAGTCAGTTTGAATTCAGCCGACATTTAACTTCCACCAGTCATTTAGTCTGTGTATACAGGCCTTATTTCCCAGGGGTATTTGCATAGCATGATCTAGACTCATTTGTAAGCAGTGATAGGGATTCGATGATAGGCCCAATTACACTTCATCATGTGCTATAGCTGTGTACAAATGGAAACGCTGGGCCTGACTGCCACGTGAAGTTTTGACTGCCCTTCCGCCCACTTTCAGATGACGTGTCTTCAATTATTTTGAGATGTGACTGTGCTTGTCTTATTTTAGTGTGCTGAAATATTCTCAAGCTGTTGACAGGCCAATGATTTGAAGTACACACTAATGACATCAGGGAAATGTGGAAAGAGTAAAACCTTCACCCAGGAATAGTTATATCACCCACAAATAAAATCTTCTGGCATTTGCTCATCTCAACATGTTGCTCTAAACCAGTCCAGTATGGTATTGTTTTTTTTTTGTTTTTGTTTTTCCTTCCGTAGAGCACAAAATGTTTGGAAGAATCCCCAAGCTGTTCTTTTTTTATAAACAATAACAGCATACAGTGACTAAGTGCTGTAAAGTTCCAAAATAAATATGACTTGTGTGCTGTTTTTTAAAGGGGTGGTTGATTATGATTTCACTTTTTTAACTTTAGTTAGTGTGTAATGTTGCTGTTTGAGCATAAACAACATCTGTAAAGTTATGACGCTCAAAGTTCAATGCAAAGGGAGATATTTTCTTTTAAAGAATTCTCTGTTTAAGGACTACAACAAACGGCTCGTAGGGACTACAACGCCCCCGAGAACACGCAACAAAGGGGGTGAGGCCATGTTGGGCTGCTTTAGAGAAGAGGAAGAGTTGGATTTGCACAAAAGATTAACATGACGACACATGCTAGTCAATGAGTTGAATCAACTCCACAGCAACTACATAAATTTATCCACAAACCATTCAGAAACGTCTAAAAGTTGTAACTTCTTCCTGAGTCTCTCCATCAGTGTCCGACTCCGGTTTGAACAATGTAAGGCTGAACACCGTTACTGACAATCCTCATTTTGGCTGCATGAGATTCTCCAGCTTTGTTGTTGTTGAGCGACCGAAGCGTGAGCTGTTAAAGCTCCGCCCTCTTCTGGAAAGGGGGCCGGGAGCAGCAGCTCATTTGCATTTAAAGGGACACACACAAAAACGGCGTGTTTTTGCTCACACCCAAATAGGGGCAAATGTGACAAGCTATAATAAATGATCTGTGGGGTATTTTGAACTGAAACTTCACAGACACATTCTGGGGACACCAGAGACTTATATTAAATCTTGTGAAAGAGGCATTATAGGTCCCCTTTAAGTCATCTAAAGTCAAATCTTAATTTGGACATGTACATATTCAAACTTGACATGAGATGTGGAAACTAATGGTGTCTGCTAGCATTAAAGTCAAACCTGGCACAACACATCTTGATGCACCTAGATTGAAAATTTACATGCGCTAATGAGAGTTGAGATATTTTCAATGAATACCCAACTTTGTTTTGGGAGGTTTGTGTTGGCATATTTGATGCATGTGTTGAGTAGTGTTTTGAGAAGTGTTGTGAGTAAACATTTACAATTTGATCTTTTCATCATGCAAAGTGAGTCTCACTTTTGAATTTTTTTTAGAGCTTGAAAAATGTAGGTCACTTTGACTTCTGTAATATGGACAAAAAAACAACAACAACAAAAAAAAAAAAACATAGTTCGCAGAGACATGAGGGTGAGTATATAATGACATAACTTTCATTTTGGGGAGAACTAATCCTTTAAATGCCAGTATATTTCTCACACAAAGTTACTGTATGACTTCAGGAAAGTCAAATGAATCATGAACTTTTATGGTTTTATGGCTTTTTTTGTTCTTTTTGGAGCTTGACAGGCCTTTATTCACAATATTGGTTTATTTCAAAGTTTCCTTGTTACAATGTAATTATATATTTAAGTACTGAGTAATTAATAGCATGTTCTTACTATAGCGTTAGGATTGTGGTTTGGTTTAGGATTAGTTGCATTTAATTATGAATAATTTACTGTTATTACTATAGTAAGTACATGTAATGTGTAACAAAGACACTAAAATAAAGTATTTCCACAATATCCTTTTCATTGAGTGTAAAAGAGCAGCACTGAGATTCTTCGAAACATCTTATTTTATACTCCATTTAAAGCCAAAGTCAGGCTCTAATTAACAAATTTTTGGCTAATGTATTATTTAAAAAAATGACTTGGCTCATATGAAAGCAGTCCTTTCCTCTCAAATAGTCTTTATAGCACTACAGTTACACAACCTCATTTACCACAGAGGTGCTTTTTGCTGTTTAATGCATTCCTTAATTACACCTCAAGTGCTGACTCACCGCTTTTAAATACAGACGCTTGAATGGTGACCATCGCAACAAAGTGTACAATAGCTGTGCGGTTGATACCGATGTATGTACATAGAGACGAGTGGAAAGACGAATGGAGCATAACAGACCGATCAATAATGCATTTGAAGTACAAGTGCATTAAGGTGGGAGGAAGTATTGCGGTGGGCGTGTTGTGTATGGATGGCTGATTCTAGCTCATAAATACTGGAAATGCATTTCAAGAAGGCTCATGTTTCAGATGACAGTTATAACTATGTGATGTCACTTTCAAACTCACTTTTGGCTAAACTTTCTATTATATGATCCGTTGCAAGGCTATTATAACTTATTGTAGCATTCCTTCAGTAGAAAGGCAGAACTTCCACTGACTCAACTAAACTGCCCCTAGAGATGTATTTATTTAAAAATATGGGGCTAAAAGGAATAAAATGGAAATCCAGTGACAGTCCACTACACACCACTGATATGATAATAGGTTTTCACAAATGCATTGTCTTCCTTTGCATAAAAACACACAGAAGCTGCACCGAAGCAAGTTCAATCTTCTGGACACTAATAAATATATGGTTGCTGTGACAAGGTGCGATACTCTCTCAAGGTGCCACATCTCACGTTGTCGGTAGTGCTCTTGTTCTCTGGTTCCTGTCCCATGGACACTTTTTTTTTTTAAAGATGATCCATGAAATAAAATTAATTAAAAAAAATAACCAGGATATAAGCATTCTTGGAAGACCCCTTGCAAGAAGAGTGAAGACAGAACATATTTTGTCATAAGTTATTATTGCAGCTCATCCTCATGTTCTGTATTTTAGTACTGAAGTGCTTAAAGGTTGCCAATCAATTATAAAGTTTGATTTTAGAGTTAAAATTAAAAAGAATGGAGCGTTTTTAAGACCGAAGGCTGTACTTCAAGCTTGAATTGCTTCTATTGTCAGATGATTCTTCAACTACTTGCAGTTTTGGCCCTGTGGACTTTTAGAAAATAAAGTCTTTTCAAACTCTCACTACTTTATTAAATTTCTCCACTGATACACACACACACATGCACACACACACACATTTGGGGTCTGTAATATTTTTTACATTTTCTTATGCTCACCAAGGCTGCATTTATTTGATGAAATGTAATAGCAGTAAAAACAGCATTATTGTGAAATATTATTACAATTTAAAATAATTTTGAGTGGCGCTAAAAGGTTAATGCTCACATTTTGAAATAACCTAGAAGCACCTACACTAAACCGTACCCTAAACCTAACCGATAGTGGTAACAAAAGTGTAACAAATGTGAGATAAAAAGCTTCTTCTACAAGTCTTTGAGCTCTTTTATGTGGCTCATGCTTCACGAAAGTCGTACCTGAGTGCTCTACATCACAATGCTGTACCAGGTGAGCATACTGAGCAAGTTTAGTATGTTGGAAAAGCCATATGGTGCTGGTAATGTAAAGCAAACATCAAAATGTATCAGTTTACCAAACATCCACTATACATAACAGGGAAAATTCTCAAAACTTAGCTAATGTTAAGTTGTGAACAAACATTATTCCAGTAACGTTAACAGAATGTCTGTTCAAAGCAGGGGTGGGCGATATGACCAAAATTGTATATATCACGATATCAGTAATTTGGTAACACTTTAATATGGGGAACACATATTCACTAATAACTATGACTTTTGCTTAAATAAACTCCTAATTAACTGCTTATAGTTAGTAAGGTAGTTTTTGTAGCATTTAAGTTTAAGTATTGGGTATGATTAAGGGATGTAGAATATAGTCATGCAGAATACGGCATTAATATGTGCTTTATAAGTACTAATAAACAGCCAATATCCTAGTAATGTGCAAAGTAATAAGCAACTAGTTAAAAGTGAGAATTGTTCCCCATACTAAAGTGTTACCAGTAATTTTATTTCACAATATTCTCCTTGTGCAGTTGCCACAGTGAAGTCTTCCATGTCCGAATGCTGGCTCTGTATTGGCCAAAGCTGATCACGTGATCAGCACGACGCATGCGTGTGATGCTGACGCAGAAGCCGGCCAATAATGAGTCGGCGTTCTGACGTAGAACCTGGAAGCACTGGATGTAAACAACGTATGAGAATGACACAAAAGAGAAGATATTGTTGAATAAAATCGCTATTTGTTTTGTTTTGTTTTGTTTTTGCGCACAAAAAGTATTCTCATCGCTTCATAAAGTTAAGGTTGAACAACTGCAGTCATGTCGACTGTTTTAACCATGTCTTTAGTACCTTTCTGGACCTTGAAAGTGTTGATTATATTGCTGTCTATATGACAGAATTTTTATTTTTGAGTGAACTAAACCCTTTAAGGTGAAAAAAAAGTGATTCAGTCTAGAGCAGCGGGAAATTTGCTCTCTTTTGTTGTTTGATTAACATTAATGACACAAACTACAGCAGAAATAATTACT
This sequence comes from Mylopharyngodon piceus, assembly GCA_039654765.1. NCBI lineage: Eukaryota > Metazoa > Chordata > Actinopteri > Cypriniformes > Xenocyprididae > Mylopharyngodon > Mylopharyngodon piceus. Next base: position 19,716,332 of record CM077444.1, read on the forward strand.
ACAGCTGCTGTCACTTTTGAGACCGAATGCACGGATCCAATATAGGCTACTGATACATATGCGTTTTCGTTCTCAACTATTTATGTTCACTTAAGACATAACCAAATGTTTATGAGGATACGCGCAAAAACAGGCATTTCAACACATAAGTGTGCGTATCTGACCTGACCGTTCAAATGCAATAAGGTGCCAAAAAGAACTCTGTTCAGTACTTGAGCGCTGTATGAGCAGTGGCTTTATGTGCGTGCATTTTGGTGTGTGCACAAACGTCAGAACGTCTGTCAGACAGCGCACTTATACCATAATGAGTTCTCTTTTGCTGCGTATTGCTCTGGAATGGTTTAAAATCACTAGTTTTAGGCTTAAAAAAGCATTAAAAACATAAGCTTTTGTGACGGTGCAGTACGGCAACGCCACGTGAGCTTAACTGCGATAGAGACAATAATCCAAAATCTCTATGGGTTGACAATAGAGTTTATCGTGGTTTATTGTGTTTACTGGTACATTGCCCACCCCTAAAGTTATCTGGTCTTTAACAATGTTGTCAAAATGTTATTTATACATCATTCATGCATTTTTGTTTTGTGCATATTTCACTCTGTTTAGATCATCATGGATTTTCATAGTTTAAGACTAAAAAAAAAAAAATAGTTTAACAGTTATTTAAAAAGTGTTGATATAACAAAAATAAACTTTAACAGATGTGTTATTTAAAACAAAATCAACCCCTAGCACATTAAAATGCCTGACGTTGCAGAAAGATTGAAGGACTGAATTTGCATTGCATTATTTTTTCTACAATTAATCAAACTGAATTAACAGCCCCAGCAGAGACCGCGAAAAGAGAGGACGTTTCATGCTAATGCCACTCTTGTATGCAGGGCATGCCCTCCGATGGCACTCACGCATGTAGTGGCGCATAATGCAATACACCTCTCATGCACAGATATCTCTGAATGCTGTAGACCGACCACCCGGGTGCTTCTACAACCTCAGCTGAGCTAAAACCTTATGTTTCATTTGGCAGTGTTCACGATAACAATGTGTTTCAGTGTTAAACTAAATCTTCCTGTGGCAGCGGTGTCATGGTGGACACCCTAATCAGCATGCAAGGTATGTCGCCAGAGATGTTGAGTTCAAACTAAATTAAACTCATCTCAGCTCACTGAGTGGCTTAAAATGGGATTTGGTGCTCAAATGTGATCCGAATCTGAGCTTAGACAGAAATGTTACATACCTTTCATTCAGGGGATAACAATTTCTTATCTGTTTAATTTGATTAGTTTTGAAGCCCTTCACCGAGCTCTCTGTAAATAAGAATACATTCAAGATATTAGTATTCAGATTGAATCATTTCGTCTTGAGCATCACAATGACACTATTTATTTCACACCCCACTTTAGATTCCCTGGCATTGCGGTCTGGTCAGTATAGAATGGCTTTACTGCCTTGGAGGGTTTCCTTGACAACTGCGCATTTTATAGACCTAATGTTTTGGATAGAGAATCTAAATGTATGTTGGACGGAAACTGATGCCAAGAAGTCAATCATCCCTTTTCACGGCATCCCCATTGAGGACTTTTGCCATCCAGCCATGAACAAAAAAAGCTTCTCAAACGTCTGGGAAGACCAAACTCTTGGCCTGTGGTGACTAGCGAGACAATACTTTTAACTGAGGCTCATTGCTTCCTCACCAAACAGGAACAGGTGAGTTTTAGGCATTGCTAGAGGCACCAAACGTGAAGTCTGGAACGCAATCTTGATGCCAGTGAAGTGTGTCTCTGGGCCCTTTCTGTAAACAAAGAGCTTTTGTTACTGGTAAAACTCTGAGACAGATCAAGGTTGAAAGCCTCAACAAGACTAGAACAACAAATTAGGGTCCTGTCGGTTTGTGTTTGCCCCGGGACTCTACATTATATATTACAACATTATTCTGTAGCTCCACAGGAGGCTTTGGTAGAAAAAAAACACTCTGTAGTATTTGAAATCAGCTCCATAGGTCTAGAGATAGCTGGCCGCTGGCCATGTAAAGTGGACCAAAGTTTATCCAGACCTTGCCACATTGTATTAGATGAATACCCTGCATTGAAATGCCCAGAGACAGAAGGGGTACAAGTTCCTGTTCACTTTAGTCTCTGGTCAGCAGGGCAGATTCTCTATGACATTTCTCTCAGATTCAGTTTGTTCTCCAAAGCAGACTTTGTGTATTCTGGGAGAATAAGGCTGTAATATACATCATGTTCTGGTTGGTTAGTGGCTTGACATTTTCTAACACGCATGTCTACTCTCTTGTAATGCTCTGTGATTTGGTGCCCGGGTTGAGAATGGGCTGCACGACTTGGAACAAACAATAATATTGTGATTATTTTTTGACAAATCTTGCAGCTGCAATTTGTACTGTGATATGATAAACATTTAGCATCTCATATTCCTACTGCCAAGATATCAAGGATTAAAGAACAAAAAAGGCCTACTATCACACTGAAACAGCAGTTATCATCCAAAGCTTTTTTGTCTACCAATGAAGTCATGTTTGCCTATGTTCTGCTACAAGTACAGCTACTCCATTTTGTCCATGTATAAGAGAATTGTTCTCTTGCATTCACATTGCTTTTTGACTTTTCAAAAAGTGACTTTGCACACGCTTATTTTTTTTATTTTTATTTTTTTTTTAGAAAAGAAGTTGAAGAGGAGTCAAGTTATTATTGTAACAATAATAATAACAATAATAAATATAGCTGCAAGCAGCAATTAAGGGGCCAAGCACAACAGAAGCAAACAAGGAAACTAGCAGCAGACCAACAATGTCATAATGGACTATGATAGCAACTGAGATAAAGACACTGCATGCCAATTTTGAAGTCAATCAGACCAACGGTACTGTAGTTAGAGCCAATTTCATGTTTTGTTCATTTATAACACCACCAAGTGGCGCAGTCCCACCACTTTGTGTGTGTGTGTGTGTGTGTGTCCCCATACATAAGCATGTCAAATTTGGTGAAAATATCTCATTTTGTTTAGGAGTTATAGACATTTATATGTATGAACACATAAAAAAATTACCTACACCTGACTTTGATTGCAATTTTTGCCACTTACAATCAAAACTTTGCCATTTGGCAATTAGCGTATAGTCAACGACCTATGTTTTCAATTTTCCTATGGTGGTTTCTAAGAATATTCGCAAAAGTTATTTCAACGCTAAATCAAAATGTTGCACTAACCATAAAGTGAAATCTATCATGTTTGGTATTGTTGGACTCGGCAAGGAATCCAAGGATATGATTCCCGTGAAAATAAGTCAACCACATCCAAAGTTATAAGTATGTAAATAATTTTTTCACAACTAGGTGGCGATGGTCCAAAACTTCTCAGATTCCTTCAGGACATCGTGCCGATGACCCATATAGAGTTTCGTAATGATGCGTTCATGCGTTCGTAAAATACAGCATTTTACTACAAAATTCCCAAAATGGCAGACGCCCAAAATGGCCAATATGGGAAAATTTGATAATTTCGACCTGGCATGACAACTCTAACGAGATCAGTTTTATGATTTTTAGACAAACCGTTCAGAAGTTATAAGCAAAAATAGCCATTTTTCGTATCTCCGGACCAGTAGGTGGTGCTGTGCCGAAACACAGCATGGAGCCTCAGGTCATGCTTGTGATGACATGGACCAAGTTTGATCTGAATATGATAAAGCGTTGAGGAGATAGATTAAATGCCTTACGTCTATTTTCGCAAGCGCTACGTAAAATTCGTTCACACGTTTTTCGAAAACGGTTTGACAAATCAACGTGAATTCCACAACTTTTTGTCGGGAAAATTGTCATGATGGGAAATAACTTCATAGGGGTATCAAATCGATTGACGTCATAGGCAATCAAATAGTCTTGAGCCAAGGAATCAGAGGAAAATTTTGTTTCTAGCCCTTACATTTGTAGAATGCATTTGTCACTCCTGTAAATTACAGAAAAGGAATAAGCACTGAAAGGTGAACTGACAAGTTTGTACGATTGATACTGGTTTGGGAAATTAGTCACCTAGTCTGCTGTTTAATGTCCATCCATAATGCCCAGCCTTATTTAAAGAAGTGTGTAAATGCAATGCTAGATATTGACTTAGTAACTAGCAGACTCATTGGTGTTAAATAATAAAGTAATGTAGAGAAATGTGAGAGAACGGTGGAGAATTTATAAACGTGCTGGAGGGTAGTGAGCTAATCCCATCAAATAAGGGAAGCAGAATAAATCCATGTCAAACATGAGCAATTAGCAAGCAGATAAGGACGGCATGCTTCTCAGTGACAGAAACAGCAGTGCTAAAGATGCTGCAGGTATATTTGTCTCCATGAGTGACTGCGTCTCACTTCAGTCTCAAAGTTAACTTCCTTGAGCCTCATGATATTATTTGCTTCATCAATCCTTGTGATGCTAGCTAGCTGGGGACATACAATATTAAAATGTTTTCTAGAAGTGGGAAAATAAGCCAAGTCCTGGAGGGAATTTGTTTGGCCATGTCTCACAGTAAAATCTAACTTGACTTTTTATATTCTTAATATTTTAATCTAATTGCAAGTTCTTGGCTTAGAAGGATTGGGAAGCACTGGAAATGAGAATCAGATGGTGAACCTGGTGTTGAACATCAAGAATGTTTGGATTATTGGATTAAAGTTATCAGATATTTGCCATCGACTGGAGCAAGTATCTTCCATTCTGGATATTGTGGTAAAAGTCTGTTTTGAGTTACAAACATGCTGCCTAAAGGGAAACAAGGGGGAAAGTGCATAAAACTCAATAACACAATCCTTTCACCTCCTCTGCAACACAATATCACCAATATTACTTATAAAAAAAGAACAAGAGTGTGTGTTTGTCATCGCATCCGCCAGAACGAGTTTCTATGTTAACGCTGCATATTTGAGCAGAAAGAGAAGTTTAAAAAAGGCAGGCCTGCATCCACCGTGCTAGATCATTCATTTGTTATGTGAGGCTGAAACTGACTGTAGCAGTGAGGAACTGTAAGAAGAGGAAAAGACACACATATATTAAAACCAAACCAGACCAAAACCCAGCGAGCCACCAATATAGACAGCATTTAAGGCATCATAACTGTGCCTTTGATACAAAGGCTGTTCCAAAAGGTAGACCGCAATTATGCTGCTTACATTGCATGACTAAATTCAAATGTAGCACTGCATGTAACTCTACCAGAGAAGGTAATCAGAATGCATTAAGCGCAGTGAAAATAAATCAATCCAAGATGGCGGACAAAATGGGCTATTGATAGAGATGGTGGACTATTTCACCCAAAACGTTTCATACTTAATATGCCAAAAACTGAATATTTAGGGGTACAACAGCGTGTCACTGGGCCAGTACCATTAAAGGGATATATTTATTCCTTATTTAACCGTAAAAGCTCATATTAGTAACTTAAGGGTACATATTACTACTGTAAGGTCCTAAAATGCATCTCTTTTAGGGGTAGATAAGATACAAAGTTGTCTTTTTAAGATATTCCCCAAGTGACAAGCTGTTGTAGGCCTAATGGGGTGCAATTTTTATTTTTTTGTTTGTTTGTTTGTTTTTTCTGAGAGTGTATTATATGGTTTCCACCACTGAATAAAAAATAAAGAAGGGAATTGCGACTTTTATCTCACAATTCGGATTTTTTTTCTCAGAATTGCGTGATATAAACTTGCAATTGCGAGTTATAAAGTCAGAATTGCATGTTTATTGGTTTGGATTTCAGTAATGCAGTTTTTAAAGTTAACATTTGATGTTGTAATACTATGAAAGCTTGTTTCCACCACAGAATAAAACAATTTAAAAGTAACTTGCGACTTTTTATCTCACAATTCTGATTTTTTTTCTTCACAATTGCGAGTTTAAATTTTCAGAGGAGAAGCAAATTTTGTGATCTGGACTAAAGATAACAAAGACAAACAAATTTGTGGATTAATTTAGCATGGATTAATTGTTCACCATGATATATAATGTGTCATATGTTCTCCATGTTTGTCCCTGGACTTTTGCTTTACTTCCTGTCTTGAGTGCCATGTTGTAGTCCTTTGTATTTTTTTCCCCTTGATTGTCTTTCCCAGGTGTGCCTTGTTAACTCGTTATCTTGTTAACCTTGTTTTCCCCTGTGTGTATATACACTATATTGCCAAAAGTTTTGGGACACCTGCCTTTACGTGCACATGAACTTTAATAACATCCGTAGGGTTTAATATGGAGTTGGTCCACCCTTTGCAGCTATTACAGCTTCAACTCTTCTGGGAAGGCTTTCCACAAGGTTTAGGAGTGTGTTTATGGGAATTTTTGACCATTCTTCTAGAAGCGCATTTGTGAGGTCAGGCAGTGACGTTGGCGAGAAGGCCTGGCTCGCAGTCTCCGCTCTAATTCATCCCAAATGTGTTCTATCGGGTTGAGGTCAGGACTTTGTGCAGGCCAGTCAAGTTCCTCAACACCAAACTCGCTCATCCATGTCTTTATGGACCTTGCTTTGTGCACTGGTGCGCAGTCATGTTGGAACAGGAAGGGGCCATCCCCAAACTGTTCCCACAAAGTTGGGAGCATGAAATTGTCCAAAATGTCTTGGTATGCTGAAGCATTAAGAGTTCCTTTCACTGGAACTAAGGGTCCAAGCCCAACCCCTGAAAAACAACCCCAACAACACCCCCTCCACCAAACTTTGCACTTGGCACAATGCAGTCAGGCAAGTACCGTTCTCCTGGCAACCGTCAAACCCAGACTCGTCCATGGGATTGCCAGACAGAGAAGCGTGATTGGTCACTCCAGAGAACACGTCTCCACTGCTCTAGAGTCCAGTGGCGGCGTGCTTTACACCACTGCATCCGACGCTCTGCATTGCACTTGGTGATGTAAGGCTTGGATGCAGCTGTTCGGCCATGGAAACCCATTCCATGAAGCTCTCTATGCACTGTTCTTGAGCTAATCTGAAGGCCACATGAAGTTTGGAGGTCTGTAGCTATTGACTCTGCAGAAAGTTGGCGACTTCTGGGCACTGTGAGCCTCAGCATGCGCTGACCCCGTTCTGTGATTTTACGTGGCGTACCACTTCGTGGCTGAGTTGCTGTTGTTCCCAACTGCTTCCACTTGTTATGATACCACTAACAGTTGACCATGGAATATTTAGTAGTGAGGAAATTTCACGAATGTGTGTATATATATATATATATATATATATATATATATATATATATATATATATATATATATCCCTTGTGTTTCTCTTGATGCTTTGTCAGTTGTTGTACATGTAATGGTTGCATCTGGTCCTGTTTTCCTTGCGCTGTTTGACATTTTGTTCCTTTTTTATTAAAAACTACTGCATTTAGATCCATGTCTCTCCCTGCCTTAGCTCCAGCATGTTATACAAAATAAATTAATGCTAAGTACATTTTTTATATGTAATTTCATTATTGTTTCTATTGTCTATTGTTAAAGTGTATATTTAAAGTACACTACAAGTGCACAGTGAAACAACAAGTGAAAAGCAGCCTAACTCAACACCTTGGCACAACTAGTGTTTGTCTGTTTGGCAGGCAGAGGGAGTGTTGTGGAATTCTGTTTCAAAACAATCATTTTTGTAATTTGCAGGCACTGCTGGCACACAAATTATAAACTTTACCTTAATATAACTAAATTTGTTTTAAAGCTGTTGCTCCCGCTACACTGAAAACTGATAATACTTTTACTTGCATATTACAACATACTACATGAATGCATAATCAACGGCAACCCGCTGAAGTGAAGGCCACAGCAGCAGAACCTTCTTCCGTTAATTATCTTTCATTACAGTCTGTTTGTTATTTGTCATTATCTGGCAATTTTCCCATTTAATTGTCTGATTAGAAATATCAGCAGATGCCCACCCAAAACATTGCCACAGTCATTATGCAAAGTTATCGCTAATTAATAATTCTGCATCATTTGGAGAATATTTTTTTTAATTATGGAGATGAATGAAAGTCTTCCATCTGATGAAATGATAATTACCTGCAGGAGTGTTGTAAAGTCATAATTTTCTCTCTCTGTCCAGGGTTAATATCATCAGGGTGCATTACACCCCTTCTGCCCATTAGCTCGCCTTGTGTTTTATGGGTATTTTTAAATGGAACACCTACAGTACCGGGCCAGACATTTATCTCTGCATGTATACACACTGTCATATCGTCTGGCACGAGGAGCAATGTTTTTTCATTTTCCTGGGAGGTTAATGGGAGTAGGTGTGCTTCATTAGCGTGTGGAGAGCACACTGACGTGGATAACACATGCATAAAAATAACAGACACGCTATAGAGAAAGCTGTATTTGAAATACTGTATAAAGGGATTCTGGGACATCAAAGAGAATCTAATCCAATGGACTGAGGGAAACGCATAAAGCTAAGTGATGTGTATCTCCCCTGCAGTTTACACAAACTTCATTTTATATAAACACACACAAACAGACCACCAAAGAGATGGCAAATGTCAGACAGTTTGAAAGGCTTCATTTGATCAGGGTTTTCAGGGATTAAGCCCAAACACAGTCGAGGAGGGAGGTCCTGTCCACTTGAAGTACTTCAAGATTCTCAGATATCCTTTGGAAGATCCTGTTATCTTAGTCTTTTCACAGAAGGCTCAGATAAATAAGCTTGCCTTGCCCCCAAAAATAAAAAAATCACATTCTATCAAAGTACAAACCCGATTCCAAAAAAGTTGGGACACTGTACAAATTGTGAATAAAAAAGGAATGCAATAATTTACAAATCTCATAAACTTATATTTTATTCACAATAGAATATAGATAACATATCAAATGTTGAAAGTGAGACATTTTGAAATGTCATGCCAAATATTGGCTCATTTTGGATTTCATGAGAGCTACACATTCCAAAAAAGTTGGGACAGGTAGCAATAAGAGGCCGGAAAAGTTAAATGTACATATAAGGAACAGCTGGAGGACCAATTTGCAACTTATTAGGTCAATTGGCAACATGATTGGGTATAAAAAGAGTGGCAGTGTCTCTCAGAAGTCAAGATGGGCAGAGTTTATTTATTTTTTTTACCAATTCCCCCAATGCTGTGACAAAAAATAGTGGACCAATATCAGAAAGGAGTTTCTCAGAGAAAAATTGCAAAGAGTTTGAAGTTATCATCATCTACAGTGCATAATATCATCCAAAGATTCAGAGAATCTGGAACAATCTCTGTGCGTAAGGGTCAAGGCCGGAAAACCATACTGGATGCCCGTGATCTTCGGGCCCTTAGACGGCACTGCATCACATACAGGAATGCTACTGTAATGGAAATCACAACATGGGCTCAGGAATACTTCCAGAAAACATTGTCGGTGAACACAATCCACCGTGCCATTCGCCGTTGCCGGCTAAAACTCTATAGGTCAAAAAAGAAGCCATATCTAAACATGATCCAGAAGCGCAGGCGTTTTCTCTGGGCCAAGGCTCATTTAAAATGGACTGTGGCAAAGTGGAAAACTGTTCTGTGGTCAGACGAATCAAAATTTGAAGTTCTTTTTGGAAAACTGGGACGCCATGTCATCCGGACTAAAGAGGACAAGGACAACCCAAGTTGTTATCAGCGCTCAGTTCAGAAGCCTGCATCTCTGATGGTATGGGGTTGCATGAGTGGCATGGGCAGCTTTACACATCTGGAAAGGCACCATTAATGCTGAAAGGTATATCCAAGTTCTAGAACAACATATGCTCCCATCCAGACGTCGTCTCTTTCAGGGAAGACCTTGCATTTTCCAACATAACAATGCCAGACCACATATTGCATCAATTACAACATCATGGCTGCGTAGAAGAAGGATCCGGGTACTGAAATGGCCAGCCTGCAGTCCAGATCTTTCACCCATAGAAAACATTTGGCACATCATAAAGAGGAAGATGCGACAAAGAAGACCTAAGACAGTTGAGCAACTAGAAGCCTGTATTAGACAAGAATGGGACAACATTCCTAAGCTTGAGCAACTTGTCTCCTCAGTCCCCAGACGTTTGCAGACTGTTATAAAAAGAAGAGGGGATGCCACACAGTGGTAAACATGGCCTTGTCCCAACTTTTTTGAGATGTGTTGATGCCATGAAATTTAAAATCAACTTATTTTTCCCTTAAAAAGATACATTTTCTCAGTTTAAACATTTGATATGTCATCTATGTTGTATTCTGAATAAAATATTCACAATTTGTGCAGTGTCCCAACTTTTTTGGAATCGGGTTTGTAGTCTTATTGAGGAAAGTACTTTGAAACTGTAGCTTGCCGATCATAATTTGAAGTTAAACTACAGTTAAGCTGTTTTGTAAAAGTAAATAATTTAAGGAGAAATTTGCATGTTTATGGTTCTCTGATGTTGGTTAATGGTCAGACTGATGAAGACCTGGACTCTATCGCAACTTTCATTGGCCAAGAACCACCCAAAAGGACATCTGACTGACATGTAAAGCAACCAATCACAGTTTGTTTTGTTCAGTGTCATGGCATGAAAATGTAAAGTCGTTTTACCCACAATAACAGATCGGCGTGCGACCAGCAAATTTCAGAGAATTTCAGACATGTTTCGTCATTAGAATGGCTGCATCTAAAGCAGTAAGTGCATCGCTTTTTCTGTCATTTGGCCAACATCACATGTTATAAATGATGAAGTGCTATGCATTGGCTATGACTCGACAACAAATGCCAGACTAAGACACTCTTCTCCGATCCTCAAATACATAAAACATTAGCCTTTATATATGTAGTCTTGAGTAAAGAAAACACTGTACTTATTCAAAGAACCAGTTCTTTATTTATCATTGCATGGCAAACAAGCAGAGATGCTCCAAACTTTGTGCGGCACTTCATTCACAAAAGAGGTGGGTGGAGTTATGAGGTTTGACTGACAGTTTGAGAATCCAATGGAGTTAGGTTTAGTCACAGCTATTTTTAATACTTTTCATTGGTTAAATATTTGCAAAACCCACAGACAGATGTAAAGGCTGACCAATAGTAATGATTAAAAAAAAAAAAAAAAATAGTAATGATTGAAAAAAATGAAATAAAATTACGAAATATGGAGATTTCCGCCCGACAGCAACGATATAGTACATACATTTTAAGTAGGATTTCCACTAATATTTGCTTGAAAACATTCATTTTTGCTTATAATCATACTAGGTCCACTTCATCCAGGGATACAGTAGCAAATTTTAACATGATCTCTGACAAACCCTCCCTTCCCCCAACTATTAATTTATCTAGGCGCTCCATCTGGTCCCTGTGAATGAGCTTGGCTGCGGACCAAGCCTCAGGTGTGGGGGAAAGCATCCCATCTCTCGGGGTGGAAGAAGCTGTCATTCCAGCAGTGCTCCACTGCCCCACTCTTCGCTCAAGGCCAACTCTACACAGGGACGTTTGCTGCTCTACTTGTTTTTGATCTGCCTCTCTGCCCTTGAAATTGGATGATTTTTCTGATCTTCTATGCTCCACCCTGAGGGTTAATGTGGTAGTTTTGGTACTACAGAATTCACTTTCATTTTAGTGGTCATTTGTTTAATTGGTTTCATGCAGAAAGAGATGAAAACAAATACAGGGTCTGACAAAATTGATTTGAACAGTTGTGACTGTTTATTTTTGGGACTTCATTTAGCTGTGTCTATTGGCAAGAATTTACATCCCTGAAAAGTCTCCTCATCTCATTATGCCAATCCTCATCCAATGACAACACTATCTCCTCGGTGCAAGGAAAAAGAGCGAGCGAGAGAGAGAGACCTTCACTCTTGTCACCATGTCCAAGAGTGTGATCCTGTCCCAGAGTAATTTAGATTTTCAAGGGGTTTTTGTAGCTGCCTTTCTCAATTGTGGTTGCTGAGTCTATATTTGGTGAGTGCTGGCCTCAGGCATCATGCCTTCAAAGTGTCTGATGCATACTTCATACAAAAAAGACAAGAGCTTTTCCAAAATAGCAAGCTCTAATCCAAATGGCAAAGTAAAAGTCACGTTTATAAGCCACTTCCATGGAAGAACTGGCTGCTGCATTTGCAGGTTTTCAAGGTTTGTGAAAGTGATGTAGTACTCGAGATCAGAATCGATCTTAAGTCAAGTCACCTTTATTTATATAGAGCTTTATACAATCAGAATTGTTTTAAATCAGCTTCACAATAATAAACTGGAAAGTAACAGAATTATGTAAGCGGTAGACCAATCACATCAGACCAATCAGAGCAGAGTAGACTTTTGGAAAAGTGGGGTTTAGAAAGACTGAATCTTTTATTGAAACCGTTTCAATCTGGTAGGGACTACAACGAGCTACTTCCCGATTAGTGACATCACAAACCCCAAAATTTACATAAACCCCGCCCCCGAGAACACACAGCAAAGGGGGTGAGGCCATGTTGGGCTGCTTTAGAGAAGAGGAAGAGTTGTTGTAGTAGAGTGTTGTTGTCATGCCGCCATTTTACGCCGGACTGCTTCACAAACGAGGGTCAATTCAACGCTGGATTTGCACAAAAGATTAACATGACGGCACATGCTAGTCGATGAGTTGAATCAACATAAATTTATCCACTAACCGTTCAGAAACTTCCAGTTTCATTCTAAAACTTGTAACTTCTTCCTGAGTCTCTCCATCAGGTTTGAACAATGTAAGGTTGAACACTGTTACTGACAATCCTCATTTTGGCTGCGTGAGATTCTCCAGCTTTGTTGTTGTTGAGCAGCCGAAGCGTGCAACCTGGTCTCATGGAAAGACATACCAGTGGGAACATTTTCACGAGTCGCAAAAATACGTACCAATACGTACATATCACTGCAGTTTCCAGCTGAAATGAACACTAGAGGCAGTAGAACAGCAAGCGCTTTTAATCGTTTTCATACACAGTTACGATTACAGGGTCAGATTATGGACTAATAAATACTTGTTTTTACGTCTCCTTGCACAATATTATGTTATGACTTCAAAACACTTTTTACCAAAGTGCACGATTTGTAAACAATTATATTTTGGACTTTGCATTGGTTAACCAGCTCCATATGTTTCGCTTTTCTGATATAACAAGCTTGCTTGGTAGCTCAACTGATACGGAGTTGGACGAGGAAGCCTTGGGTACGAATCCAGGGAAAAACGAGTCACGGTAAAAGAGCTAAAAGATGAAAGCTAAAACGGCATGATTACGGATGCTTTTTATGTCACATTTGCTTTTGTTAACACTATCGGGTAGGTTTAGGTGTAGTGTTGGTGTTACATTATTTAAAAAAAAAAATAATGGAGCACTACACTTTTAGCGCCACTCACCGAACAAAATTTCAAATCAGAACTGCGGTGATTCGCATAAAAACGTACCATATTCACGTTTATCTGTTCCGTCAAAAAAATGAACATGCTTTTAGCGCCACTCAGTGGACATTTCACATTGAAACTGCAGTGATATGTACGTACGTATTTTGTGACTCGCGAAAACGTTCCCACAGGTACGTTTTTCTAATGAGACCAGGCTCGAAGCATGAGCTCTTAAAGCTCCGCCCTCTTCTGGAAAGGTTGCCGGGAGCAGCATCTCATTTGCATTTAAAGGGACACACACAAAAACGGCGTGTTTTTGCTTACACCCAAATAGGGGCAAATTTGACAAGCTATAATAAATGATCTGTGGGGTATTTTGAGCTGAAACTTCACAGACACATTCTGGGGACACCAGAGTCTTATATTACATCTTGTAAAAAGGGCATTATAAGTCCCCTTTAACGTTTCCGTTCTGCGTTCCTTCTGTAACACTATCGTTCCGAAAATGGTTTGATTTGAAAAAAATACCGGTTAATAACGTTATTTTTATTTATTTATTTATTTAGCCTATACTTTATACCAGAGCTAGAACTGAACTTTATACTAAGAGCTTGTGAATAAAACTCATAACTCCAATGGATCCTCAAACTGTCGGCAAAACCTCATACAGTAGCTCCACCCACCTCAATCGTGAATGAAGTCCTGTCTGCATTTTGGAGACCGTCTCTGCTTGATTACAGTGAAAGGGATCCAACAGCTAATGCCAGCACATTGCCTTGTGACTTACCGACTTGACACTTACGTTGGATGCATCAACGTCACGCATAGGCTGTACTATTTTAATTCATGATTGGTTGACTGCCAAATTAAAATCGTAAAAAGAACAATAAAATAACGTTATTAACCAGTTAATGGTAATTTTAAAGAAGCGTTTTCTGTTCAGAAGATTAAACGATTAAAATTTTTGTTATAGTTCCTTGAACTGGTTCAGAGCCCTGGTCTAAAGTATGTTTTTTAAACAGTCCATTTTCACCTAGAAAAATGAAAAGAATCACCACAAACTGGCCATGGCTTATTCAGGTTGTCAAAACCACTGGATCTAACCCTATGACCTCTATACAAAACACAATGTGTGCTCTCTAACAAAGTAACAAAGAGTTTCTCCACATCAGCCTCTGTTGAATAGTGAGGTGAACAAGATAAAAGCACCCCACAGCCACATTACAACTAGAAAATAAGCCTGTCATTGTCTAGAGACACAAGCACAGTTGGAGGAACAAGGCCAGCATGATAAAAACATATGAAACATTTTGTGTCAAAAGGTCACACCATTAAAGACACAAATAACCACAGCATTCTGGGGAATAAATTGGGGGATCTAGTATGTTGTTCCAAATGTGTCACTGCGACTAAACCTGCTGGGTCAAAGTGACAAACAAATCTTTGAGACATAAATGATTTCACTGGCAAATTTGTGAAATTTTGTGAAATGTCTGAAAATATTTAATTCTGAATTTAGAATACTTAAAATGCTAGCTATAAAATGAGCCTTAATCATTTTATCCCCAAAAATGTAATTTCTAATCATGGAAAGCTGTTAAACATACACTATTTGTTGTAGAAATTACATTTCTTGAGAAAAAGAATGGATACATAAAATGGTAGAAGTACAATACTAGATTTGGACAAATTATATAAACCAGTGAGAGTTTGAAAAGTCCACAGGACCAGAAGTGCTAAGCTGGGGGAAAAAAAACACCCTTAATCAGAATAATGAGTTTAATAACACTGAC
The DNA here is from genome assembly GCA_039654765.1 of Mylopharyngodon piceus. Classification (NCBI taxonomy): domain Eukaryota; kingdom Metazoa; phylum Chordata; class Actinopteri; order Cypriniformes; family Xenocyprididae; genus Mylopharyngodon; species Mylopharyngodon piceus. The sequence continues at coordinate 19,731,418 of CM077444.1, forward strand.
ACTGTTCAAGTAGCAAGAGATGTGGAAAATCACAGAGCAGATGTGGAGTAGAGACTTCATCTCACATAATGAAGATAAATCTTAAGGTGTGATAGATGAGCCAAGTCAAGCTGAACGTAATGCAGCTGCTAATTTGGAATGTTGCTCACACAGTTGTGCGACACGCTTTCAGGGCCTTTATCACAGCTAGCCAGACCTCCTACAATAGAAAATACATGCTTCACTGCATGATGCTGTCGGCAAACGGTGGGAATTTGAACATTCAATTTCATAATTTCAGCGAAATAAAGCAAGCAACATGTAATGCGGTCTGCTCAAGGGTAACACAGCCTGGCTTGAGTGTATGTGTATGATACGTGCCAGTGAATGAATGCATGCAGGCAAACTCGCACAGACAAAACAGCCGCTGCGCTGCCACTGCGTGAAAAATGGGTCCCTTGTTCATTCACCACTGTCATTCTGATTATTTTCTCAGCAACAGGGGTCACTGCATCTCTGTCTGGTCGAGCCGGCGGAAGGTAAACTTAATTTAGCGCTGTATCTCTTTCCGTTAGCAAGATGTGCATCCAATACCACATGGCTCCCAAACATAATCAATTATCTACGCTGAAATGGTAGAGAATGCAGAATGCTGATAAGGGTTTGTTGACTCTTCCTAATGAAGAGTGGCGAAGTAAAAACGATTTGATATTGGAGCCTCTGGGGTGAGTTTTAGTCTTTCTACAGGGAATAAAAAGAGCAAGAAACTGATGTTTCCTCTCAGGAAAAAAAGACGTAGCTTCCAGTAAGTCTCACCCTCGTCCACGACACTAGAGGAACATTATAACACGGCTGTCTCTGTGCATGTGTGTGCGGGGATAAGGCATGTGGGTAATATGGTTTGGAGTATATTGTAAACATTGGCCAGTTGTGGAATTATGAAATGAGGCGGCAAAGTTCCCCTTCTTTTTAGTCCATTGTAAATTCACTTTTCATTTTACAATTTCTGGGTTAACGGCATATGGAATACAATTTGCCTTACACTACCAACCAGAAAACAACACATACAAATATAGCTGCGAGCAGCAATTATCGGGGTTCAAGCGCTTTAAGGCCCTTAGGCATATGCGTAAAAAGGTATAATGTTTTAATTAGCAAGCCTGTAAACATCTTGATGGTAGATTGAAAAGACCATTTGCAGGCAATTTAACACAGAAAATATATAGTTTTTAAAGCTTTTTAACAGTTATTGAGGTAGAGCCAAAAACCTGGGACTAGTTCGTCAAAGTTGGTTTTTGAAAAAAATATTTAACGAACAATTCGATGGACAGAGGCGGTCTTAGAGGCAAAGTTGCTCAGAATGAGGAGTTCTACCATGTGGTACGAATGTCATGGGCGTGTGCAAAAAATCGTGCGATACACAATCGTTAACGCATGTGAAAAATGCGAAGGCGCCCCCTGGTGGGCGATTTCTTTAGAATTTCTCACAGGCCTCTAGGGCCGTGAGTCAAACAGGCCCAGCAAGTTTCGTTCTGATTGGCCATCGTTAACCTTGTCTGATAGCTGCTCAAAATTCATTGGCCGATGGCGGTCATGTTTTTCGAGATACGTCAGTGTCCTCATAGACAATCATGGCACCTCGGACAAAGACACTGCATGCCAATTTTCAAGTAAATCGGTCTAACGGTGAAGTAGTTATAGCCATTTTCATGTTTTTTTTCCCTGTTATAGCACCACCAAGTGGCCAGTCGCTGCATCCTTTTTCACACGACCACAGAATGAGCTCTTACATAGGTGTGCCGAGTTTGGTGAAAATATCTCATTCCGTTCATGAGTTATAGCCATTTTAGTAAAAGTGGCTCCACCCACTTCGAACGTTTTGGCGACCCTTAGGGACCGTGAATCGAAATTTCAATTTCAATTTTTTTTTTTTTTTTTTTTTTTCAGTGATGTAAGACACTTGAGTCTACACCAAAAGGTTCAGGAGTTGTGAGCCGTTACGTACTTTTGACCGCTGTAGCGCCCCCGTCAGGCCGATTTGTAGACGGTGTGAGTACTACCTGCCCTCAAAGTTTCAAGTCTCTACGACTTACGGTCTGCCTGATCACTTTTAGGGGAGAATGCTGAAATTTTAACAATTATAATAGGGTTTCAGTGCTACGCACTCGAACCCCTAAATATATGTGCAGATAAATAAGTAATTACATTTGTGAAATATTATGTTTTTTGTTTGTTTGTTTGTTTTTTGTCTATTTTTATCATTTTTATTGTGTGGAGCTCCCTTATCTTTTTATCAAACATCAAACAATCTATATTATCCCTCATTGCAGCTATAATATTTTAATACTTACCTTTTTTAGTGTCTCGTGTTTAGTGTCTATACCATAATGAAAAAACAACTTACCAAAATCAAACTTATTAGTAAAATAAACATACATCAGCATGAATAAGTATCTTTGGGGGGGAAAAAAAAATATTGTACATTTATTTTATTAAAAATAACAACTTTTATTTCTTCTTCACACAAATTACAGATTACGGAGCAGATTATCGATTAATAAACTTATTTTCATGCGGTTCCTTGCACAATATGATTTGAATGTTTTGTAAACTAATACATTTGGTGTTTGCATCACATAACCAGCTCCATATGTATGGCTTTTCTGATAAAGTAATGCTGATTCACTTGATTCATAACTACCAGGAAAAACTAAAGAAACCTGTTGCTAGAGCACTCAGAGGTAGAAGAAAACACTAATATTATTTCAGCCTGTAAAATGACTCAAAGTGACGCTGACCTTTAATAAAAATTCAGCATCTGCAGGAAGTTGAATATTTATGTTTGCTTCTGTAGCACTCGAGGGCCGGGTGCCAGCTGCAGGACCGCTGTTTGTTAAACTTTAAACAAGAACTTTGTGTCAAAGATGTTTTCTGGCAAAACCCCTCTGAGCGTCAGTCAGTCTCATAGAGCCATGATGAATCAGTAAATAACTAGGGTTGACATAATATCATTAATTTAAAAGGTGAAGTGCACTAGTTCTGCACTACAAGCAGCACCAATCAGAACGGAAAGATTCTTAAAAAATTATCTTTTTGTGCACGGAATGACATGAAGATGAGTAAATGATAGAATTGTTTTATTCCTTTAAATTAGAATCCTTTACAGCAGGGGTTTTCAAAGTGTGGGGCACGACTCCCCGGGGGCCAGAGCATGTTTACGTTCACAGACATAACCGACTGTTTATGTGAACTTTGTGTGTTTTTGACATAACCCTTTGTGTATTTGACAGTTTAAGTGCAATAAGACGTGAAAGAGAGTTTAGTTTAAAACTCATGGGACACGCCGTCTGACATCCAGCTTTCTGTGTGCACGCTCAGAAAACCATATATCAGAAGTTTAGACTGATATAGCTTTAAAACGTATGCAGATAATAAACTTACGTGACCGTGACCATGATAGAGATGATAATCAAAACCAAACAGATGTTTTAGTTTTGGCAGAGTATCTGAGGCACAAGCTGTAAAGGCTCTGCCCTCTTCTGGAAAGGGGGTGGGGAGCAGCAGCAGCAGCTGCTCATTTGCATTTAAAGATACATGCACGAAAACAGAATGTTTTTCCTTCCACTCAAAAATGGGATTTAAGTTGGCGCCGATGGCCTCATGGGCAGCGCGCCTACATGTAGCGCCAATGCGCTTCGTGCGACCCAAGTTCGAGTCCCGGCTCGTGGTCCTTTCCCGATCCCGTCCCCCTCTCTCTCTCCCACTTCGCTTCCTGTCTAATCACTGTCCTGTCATAATAAAGGCAAAAATGCCAAAAACGCCAAAAAAAAGGGATTTAAAACATGGTATCATACATGATCTGTGGAGTATTTTGAGCTGAAACTTCACAGACGCATTCTGGAGACACCTGAGACTTATATTACAAAAAGGGACATTATAGGTCCCCTTTAAAAAGCAAAAGAAGCAGGGGGTTTTTTTTGACAAGAGACATCATTTTGTTTCCTCTCCTCTGTTTTCAAACAGATCATTTTAACCGTAAACCCCTGGAATATTTTTCAGTCCAAGGATCCAGCGGATGCATTCAAACAGCATTCAAACAGTCAGTCCAAAACAGCCCTGATGCAGAGAAAACCTGGACGATTTCATCAGAGATGGTGGAGAGAATAGTGTATTTGGCTTCAAAACACAATCTCTCTCCTATTCTGTGGTTTTCTTTTCGGAGCAGCCCAAGCCGCTTCTCATCGTGCTGTGAAATACAGACTGAACAGCGGCTCAAAACACCCAACCGCTGCATGAACATATGATACGCAAACGACATCTCTCGGTTGGATAAAGCAAACCAGTGTCGCGCTAGTAAAGTTTTGATGGATGATGATTGTAATCAAGGTAAAGACGATTACAGTGACACACAGGAGTGGTACATTAGGCACACGAGACGAGAGTCCGTTATTATTAAGGGTTTCGCACCGGAGGAACCTTTTCATAGTTCCTAGAACTATTGGCTGAAGTACCCAGATTTTTCCGTGCTCTTACAGCAGGAACTAGGAACAATTTTAGTTCTAGGAACTCCTTTTGGGGGAACTAAATTAGCTCCTACTTCAGATCTAAACCAGCACTATAGGAACTATCAGTGACATGAGTGTACGTTGATTGGTCAAACGCATGTCAAACACCGGCACTCTGCATTTTTACAAAGCCATGTAAACATATTTACTTCACGAACATGGAAAACAGTGATAACGGCATTTACCTTTTGTCTGAAGAGTTGTATTCTTTTCTCCGCTTCGATATGTAATACTGAAATTTGTCATAGGAGACTTCTTCTCTTAGCCCCACTTTTTGCTCTTTCAGTCGTGTAGATTATGCATTTACATTCCATCTCTGTTATCACGAAACCCACGACACACAACAAACACAGCTCCGATCACGGCATCCTCCATCCACCGGTTTTTAGTGTTTGTAAATGCTGCGCTTAAAGATGCCGCTGTCGGCTGCTTCAGAGTTCCTATTCCCGGTGCACATGCAACCAGGAACATGGTCCGGGGGAGAAATTAGTTCCTGGGGAACTATCCTAGTGGCTAGTTCCTATAACTGAGTTCCTAGAACTATTCGGTTTGAAAGCCCCTATTGATGCGCAAACAAACCGTGTTTGTTTTTACTATTGAAAATTAATAAAAATTGGGGGGTGGCGAGACATCATTGTGTACGTTGTGTCAAAAGGGAGGCCCAGTGTCTTTGACTTTGAAAACCCTTGCTTTAGAGAAATAGCAAACCAAGTCTTCTCTGGTCTTTTGTAGCTTTGATGTATTTACCTATAATAACCTTTTAAACGGAGATCGCAGATGCCATCATCCTATTGTGCAGTGACTGGAAAGAGCTTTGCTACTGCATGAGCCCTCTAAAGACATGATGACTGTCTAGGAACACTGCTGGTTTAAGGGCAAATCCTTACAGTTTACGCTCCAGTGGCCTGACTGGACACAGCACCATCGAAAAAGACCCAGATGTATATATATATATATATATATTATATATATATATAGAAAGCTGACACTTGAGGGTTTACTGTTCAAGACTAAGAAATACTCAGTGTTATTAATATGGAGATACTCCATATAAGCTAAAACATAAAAACAATGTATGAAAATGTATGTGGCTGGGGTAAATGAGTCTATAAACAAATGCTTATGCTGCATAAAAATGCAAATGTGTCCCTTGGTTGTAAAACCTTTGTCAAGAAAACACATTATTTACATAAAACAAAAATGTAACTTAGTAATTAATTTCATAGCGAGTTAATCTATATTATAGCATTGCATAAACATTTCGAAACACTGTTTATAGCATGACTTTTAAACTTTTCTTATTAAATATGCCAAAGCAGGTAAACAGTCATTTCAGAACTGAGTTACTCTAGCTCTAAATAATGCTGTCTGTTGTCATGTACGGTTATGTAATACCCTCTTTCTCTTTAGGTTAGTATCTAATCATATTATGCATTGCATACACTCTACATCAAATACTGCAGTCAGATTGAATTTTTTTTGGGACTGAATGCTTATTCTAGCAAACTCGATTTCATGCTCTGCTGGACAACAGAAGCATATATCTTAAACATAAATGGGAAGCTGATGGCAAAAAAAAAAAAAAAAATGAAACAGGCTCTGGGATAATGGTCTTTATCTGGTTTTATCATGGACTCTTGCATCTCTGCTGGTTTCATGATGTTGGTGTCTGCTGTACTGTACTGTTTATTGGGCTGTAAAGCAGTATAAATGTCCTCCATCACTGATTCCTCACAAATATCACCCTACACACTTAAAAATAGAGGTAACAATTAAACCAATAGGGGTTTACAGCATGATGTCATATGAGAAATTTCTTAAAGGGACAGTTCACCTAAAAATGAATTGTCATCATTCACTCATCCTCAGGTTGTTCTAAACCTCTATGATTTATTTCTTCTGTGAAACACAAAATATATTTTGAGAAATGTCTGTTTTTTGTTTTTTTTTTTTGTTTTTTTGTCTTTTGTTTTTTGTTTGTTTGATTAATTAGCCGCTATAGGTTAATAACTAGAAGAATAACAAAGTGCAGTAAATGGTAAAACTAGTATTTTTATAATTACGACAATACAATAAAATAATATAGAAAGAAATGCCAGTTTGCAATATCAAGCAGCATAACAAGCTGCTGTGTAGCTAAAATAACTGGAAGTGGCTGACACCGGAAGCCAGACGCATTCAAGTTACAATTTACTGCTCTTACGTTATAAAAAAATAAGGTGGATATAGTAGGTGAAAAACAGTCTGTGAAATGGTGGTATGTCAAAATTCATAGTATTTATAAAGCAGTTGGTGAAAAGATGGACTTACTATTTCTGATGAGTTTCTGAAGTTGCATCTGATGAACATTTTATTATCCCATGATGCCATGGGAGAAGCTTTGTGAATGACAGTGAATCAACGCCAGAGATGGGAGAAAGCAGGGTCTGTTGCTCTACCATTGGAGAAAGCATAACGGCCAGATTTGATCATGTGTGCCTCAAAAAAAAAATCACATTACTATGGAAGCTTGTTTCTGGCATGAAATAAAAAATTAAAAAGGTAACTGACTTTCTCACATTTGCAAGATATAAAGTCAGAATTGTGTGATATAACGTCAGAATTGTGTGATATAACGTCAGAATTGAGATATAAAGTCAGAATTGTGAGATATAAAGTCAGAATTGTGAGATATAACATCAAAATTGTGAGATATAAAGTCAGAATTGTGTGATATAACGTCAGAATTGTGAGATATAAAGTCAAAATTGTGAGATATAAAGTCAGAATTGTGAGATATAACGTCAAAATTGTGAGATATAAAGTCAAAATTGTGAGATATAAAGTCAAAATTGTGAGATATAACGTCAAAATTGTGAGATATAACGTCAAAATTGTGAGATATAAAGTCAGAATTGTGAGATATAACATCAGAATTGTGAGATATAAAGTCAAAATTGTGAGATATAACGTCAAAATTGTGAGATATAAATTCAGAATTGTGAGATATAACATCAGAATTGTGAGATATAAAGTCAAAATTGTGAGATATAACGTCAAAATTGTGAGATATAACGTCAGAATTGTGAGATATAAAGTCAAAATTGTGAGATATAAAGTCAGAATTGTGAGATATAACGTCAGAATTGTGTGATATAACGTCAGAATTGTGAGATATAAAGTCAAAATTGTGAGATATAACGTCAGAATTGTGAGATATAACGTCAGAATTGTGTGATATAAAGTCAAAATTGTGAGATATAAAAAGTCAGAATTGTGTGATATAATGTCAGAATTGTGAGATATAAAGTCAGAATTGTGAGATATAACGTCAGAATTGTGTGATATAAAGTCAAAATTGTGAGATATAAAAAGTCAGAATTGTGAGATATAACGTCAAAATTGTGAGATATAACGTCAGAATTGTGTGATATAAAGTCAAAATTGTGAGATATAAAAAGTCAGAATTGTGAGATATAATGTCAGAATTGTGAGATATAAAGTCAGAATTGTGAGATAGAAACTCGTACTCGTGTTATAATGTTCAATGGTGAGGGAAAAAAGACGAGTACGAGTTTAAATCTCGCAATCCTGAGAAAAAAATCAGAATTGCATGAAAAAAACGTGCAATTTTTGAGTTAAAAAGTCACAGCTACCTTTTTTATTTTTTATTTAGTGGCAGAAACAAGCTTCCATACATTACAGCCTTGACATCATTGCATTTCTTTCAGAGTTGTGCGACAGCTTAATTACTGTTTGCGGATACCAAAGTGTCGTAAACTGAATCCTACCTGTCTAAGGGTACATTTACACAGCAATGATGTACTAAAAACAGAAAAGTTTTCCTTTCCTTTTTTTCGTGTACAGACGTCAACTTTGTCAACGTGGTCAAAACGATCCCGGTTCACACTGATCTGTGAAAACGATTGCATTCTGCTGTCAGGCCAGTAGTTGTCAATGTCACTTTGTGAAGAAACACTACGTGCCTATAGACTGAACACAAATTTGCATTTTGTTGTTTACATGGACACGATAATGTGTCGTTTTTGAAAACTTGCATTTTCAGGCTCCCAAAACGCTGTTGTCATGTAAATAAACAGCCAAAACGCAAAACAAAACGTTTTCCATTTTTAGCCCCTAAAAATTGACTTCTCTTATAAAACAGCCTTTTTTTCTTTTTCTTTTTTTTTTTTTTTTGGCGTAAACTAAAAAAAGATAAATCCAAAACTAATGTTTAGGGGCAAACATGTTGAAGATTTATGGAGCCCCAGACATGACATGCAGGAAAAAAATAGTAGGCTAAATCGTGCGCACGATTTAGTAAATTTGGCAGATATATTTAAGCCGATAAATAATGGATTATTTCCTTCAGCTGAGACACTTCAGATGCGCAATGTCCACCATTATGGTTTTGAATTGCTTGGATTTAGTAAATCGAGGGAACGAAATAATAAATCGTGCGCACAATTTATTTATTTTTTTTTTCTTGCATGTCATGTGTGGGGCTCCGTAAAGATTAGCTGATAGGCTGTTGATTCATTGAATGATAAGCTTTTTTTTTTCCCTCCACAAAAGCAGTTTCTTCAGCCTAGTGAAGGCTCTCCTCCATTGACATCCATTCATATGACCTCTGGTCTCCTTCCCTGTGTACCACAGTTTTGTTCTATTTTTGCTAACCTTGGAGGCTTGCCTTAAAACAATTAATTTTTGATTTCAAAATGGCAACTGCATGAAATCAGAGAATATATGCCAACTCAATCACTGTATACAGCGAAAATGGTTTTGTATGTATAGTTGAAACAAATGTGCTGCAAAGAAGCTTTTAAAGCATTTTTAATAGGGATGCACCGATATGAAAGTTTGATACCGATAACCGATAATTCTTTATATTTGAAAGCCGATAACCGATATATTGGCTGACAAATCAAAATCTAAATTTTTATATAATTTGAGAGCCTGATTATAAAAACAAAATTCTCACCATTAAAAGCCATGTCCCAAGCACACAATTATAATGTTCTCATTATAATATTATGACAGATATAACTGTATTTACTTGATTTCAATCGTATTCCAAGCAATTCAAAACCATAATGGCGGACAGTGCGCATCTGAAGTGTCTCAGCTGAAGGAAATAATCCATTATTTATCAGCTTAAATATATCTGCCAAATTTTCTTATCGGGCCGATAACGATAACATTAAAAATACCGATATGGTGGCCGATATATCATGCATCCCTAATTTTTAATATCGAGTTTTCATTCACATTCTTTGCGCAATGTGGCAGATAGCTGCTATGAAACTTCACGAACTGAATCATTAGCACCAAACGATCACTAACGCAGCTTCATTTTGCATGAGCCCGGTGTCTGACGGCTGCCAGTCATTTCAAAGGTCTTGTAAGAATATATGCTTAACAGGTTCATCCGAGGTGCGCTGGTACTGGGAAGAGAAACATGCCCTTCCTGGTTATATTCAGCTATTCAAGGTCAGAACCCAGGCAGTGAGTCTGATCGGTTCATTTAGAGATGGGAATTGAATTGTGAAGGCGTAGCTGCTGGCAGCATGCAGGAATCTGAGGAGGAGGACAGCTAAGGGTCGTCTGCGCGGGAGGTGAAATCACATTGTCCCAACAGAGACCTTATGGGACGTTTCTCGTTTCAAATGATGAGATGCTTTGATCTTAGGGCTGCCTATCAATTCAAAAGTTGAAATAATTCATCAGAATAATCACAAATAGTATGTTTCCTTAGCAATTGCAAACGGTTTATTTATGGTGATTCCAATTTCAAATGTATTTCAGTGCGATATAATGTACACAGGTCAGCCAATTAGCCAAGTGACCTTGTGAAATCCATTTAGCACTTGATAAACAAGTGTGTGGGTATATGTGGGTACTTGGCTGTAAGAATCACAGACACCATTCTTCCCTCTGACATCAACGGCGCTGTTCATCTTCAGACAGAGAAATACCGGACGACAGCTCCCTCGGACTCGGAAGCGTGTGCATTATTGAACACATTCCAATTAGAATTCTCAAAGCACTTCTTAAAGGTCTTAGCAGCATGCATGAACTGAGCATTTGCTCCATTCGGGGAAAATAAATGACTTGTGTGAAATTTTGTAGCGTGTTAGCACAAATGGCAGGTTTGCTGCCGTGATTAGGGATCTCGAAAAAATATTTAGGAAGCCCGCTAAATATACCGCCCCTGAGACACTTCTCATGGCCTAGCTAACCAAGTGTGAAATAGCTTTGGCTAAGTAAGGAGAGGGAACCATTAATATTGATAAAAACGGGTGAGGTGCTCTCAAGGTGGAATGGAAGTTCTAACTAAAGAAAATGATTAATGTCACCTTCAGTAGAGGTTAGAGAAATACATTTATTAAGGTTTTGTAAAGTTTGGGTTCACACACACACACACACACACAATTTCTCACTCACTCTCTCTCTCTCGGCCTGTATATTTATATCTCTCAAAATATATATATTTATGTGGCACCAAAAAGTATTTAGAGAGTCAACATGAAAAGCCATTCGCTTCTTTAATCTGGCATATTTCCAGGGGCTGAAAAAGACAGATTTGTGTTGTCTTTTCAGAGGCAGAGGCAGATTATTACAATTAGACGAAAGATTACAAAGACAAAAATAAATAAATAAATAAAATAATATATTTGTATGTATGTTTATAATGGTGTACAGTTGTGGTCAGAATTATTGGCACCCTTGATAATAATGATCTAAGATGACTGTAAAAATAAATCTGCATTGTTTATCCTTTTGATCTTTAATTCATAAAATTAGCAAAATTATAACCTTTCACTGAAGGAAAAGAATTGAAAGTGGGGGTAAAATCACATTATGAAATAAATGTTTTTCTCCAAAACACGTTGGCCACAATTATTGGCACCCTTTCATTCAATAATTTTTGCAAACTCCTTTTGCCAAGATAACAGCTCTGAGTCTTCTTCTATAATGCCTGATGAGTTTGGAGAACACCTGACAAGATATCAGAGACCATTCCTTCATGCAGAATCTCTCCAGATCCTTCAGATTCCAGCTCCATGTTGGTGCTTCTTCTCTTCAGTTCACTCCACTCATTTTCTTTAGGGCTCAGGTCAGGGAACTGGGACGACCATGGCAGAAGCTTCATTTTGTGCTCAGTGACACATTTTTGTGTTGGTTTTGATGTTTGTTTTGGATCATTGTCCTGATGGAAGATCCAACCACGGCCCATTATTGGATTTCTAGCAGAAGCAGTCAGGTTTTGATTTTTTATCTGTTGGTATTTGATAGAATCCATGATACCATGTATCTGAACAAGATGTCCAGGACCTCCAGCAGAAAAATAGGCCCACAACATTAAAGATCCAGCAGTATATTTAACCGTGGGCATGGGGTACTTTTTATCCATGTGTGCACCAAACCCATCTGGTGGGTTTGCTGCCAAAAAGCTCTTTTTTTAGTTTCATCTGACTATAGAAGCCGGTCCTGTTTGAAGTTCCAGTCTTGTCTGACAACTGAATATGCTGGAGATTGTTTCTGGATGAGAGCAGAGGATTTTTCTTGAAACCCTCCCAAACAACTTGTGGGGATGTAGGTGCTGTTTGATAATTTTTTTTAGGCTTTCTGAGACTCAAGACTCAACTAATCTCTGCAATTCTCCAGCTGTGATCCTTGGAGAGTCTTTGGCCACTCAAACTTTCCTCCTCACCGCGCATTAGGACAATTTAGACACACGTCCTCTTCCAGGCAGATTTGTAACATCTTTAGTTGATTGGATCTTCTTAATTATTGTCCTGATGGTGGAAATGGGGATTTTCAATGCTTTAGCTATTTTCTTACAGCCACTTTCTATTTTATGAAGCTCAACAATCTTTTGCTGCACATCAGAACTTTATTCTTTGGTTTTACTCATTGTGATGAAAGATTAAGGGAATTTGGCCTTTGTGTTTCCTCATGTTTATAACTTGAAGTCATGGCTGGACAATTTCATGTTCATGATCACCCTGGTGCGCTAAAAAATGTAAATATGAATGGGAATATACTTCAGAGATATTTTACTCATAAAAAATTCTAGGGGTGCCAATAATTGTGGCCAACATTTTTTGGAGAAAAACATTTATTTCATAATGTGATTTTACCCCCACTTTCAATTATTTTCCTTCAATGAAAGGTTAGATTTTTGCTAATTTTTCATCAAGGACTCCTTAAAAAGGTGATAGTAAAGTGTTAAAAAATATAGTGTTACAAAATATTCCTATTTCAATTAAATTCTGTTCTTTTGAACTTTGATCCATAAAAGAATCCTAAAAATATATCACAGTTTATATAAAAATATTAAGCAGCACAACTGTTTTCAGAATTGGTAATAAAAAATAAATGTTTCTTGAGCATCAAATCATCATATTAGAATGATTTCTGAAGGATCATGTGACACTGAAGACTGGAGTAATGATGCTGAAAAATCAGCTTTGATCACAGGAATATATTACATTTTAAAATATATTCAAATAGAAGACAGTTATTTTAAATTGTAATAGCATTTCACAATATTACTGTTTTTTTACTGTATTTTTGATCAAATAAATTCAGTCTTGGTGTCGACACCCCAAATCGACACCAAAGTTTTGAACGGTAGTGTAAAACTTGATTTGATTGATTGATGTAAAGGTATATCAGTGGCTGTCAGAACATGGGTTGCATTTGGATTTACCTGGATTGGATATACAGGTATACACTGATCAGGCATAACATTATGACCACCTTCCTAATATTGTGTTGGTCCCCCTTTTGCTGCCAAAACAGCCCTGACCCGTCGAGGCATGGACTCCTCTAGACCCCTGAAGGTGTGCTGTGGTATCTGGCACCAAGATGTTAGCAGCAGATCCTTTAAGTCCTGTAAGTTGTGAGGTGGAGCCTCCATGGATCGGACTTGTTTGTTCAGCACATCCCACAGATGCTCGATTGGATTGAGATCTGGGGAATTTGGAGAAGAGATAATCAGTGTTATTCACTTCACCTGTCAGTGATCATAATGTTATGCCTGATCAGTGCATGCATGAAACCAACTTTGGTCCATTCATCAGCCTGTTTGAGATGACTGGCTTCTGGGATCTTGTATTTTGACTGTGAAATGTACCATAGGGCATTGGTGAAACATGTTGTGACAGTCAAACAAACTACAGCCCTCTGAATGTGACGCGTGTCAGCAGCCAGGAGGGGGTTACATCTGTTCTTCAGCCTGGGGTTAAAAGCTCAAATAAACACAGAGTCCTGTGTGGTCTGCAGAAGATATGACCATGGCAGGGCCAGCAACATATATGTGTTATTTTTGGGAGTATTTAAGTATTAAAGGCACAGTATGTAAGATTTTAGAAACCACTAGAACAATGCTATATGTTTTGTTGACTTGTATACTTATATTATCCCAAATCTTTCCAAGAATGTTTAAATCCAAAGAAATAAGCAATTTTAACCAGGACATGGGCTGTGTCCGTGCATCGCCTGTCAATGACATCATACCCGCGTTACCCTCGATTTCCGGTTTTATTTTGTAGAAATCATGGAAACACCAAAGACTCTTTAATATATTATGCATTTTATTAGACAAGGGAACAACTGTTTGGATAATTTATAGACAGAAAACTAATTATTGTTATATAGCTCAACACAGTAAGTCTTATTGTTTGAATCTAGTTTTCTTGTTTTTCCGTGACTGCATGTTTTCACCATGCCTCAGAGAAAAACACTATTTTGTGAAGTAGCTAACATAGCATGATCAGATGCAGCATTTTCTCCATCATACAATATGTTTTAAAATGAATTGCATGCCATTTATCAACACAAGCCATCCCGTATTTAATATGATATTCTAAAATCGATCTAGCTTACTGCAGTGTGCAACAAGAGTCTCATAGCAGCCGCCGAGCGAACGCACAGAGTAACGTTGTAACATCATTTTCAACACACAAATGTATCTAATATGATAAACAGAGCTGTGTTACCCCACATACGCTTGACCGGAAGAAGTGGAAGCAGCGACTGTGGCATTATAAAAGTTCCACACTCAATCTCAGCGTCATCAAGCTACGCCTTTGTTTTGAATAGGTGACCTCTAGTGGCGAAAAATTACATATTGTGGCTTTAACATTTTTGACATTTGTCAATATCCTATAGTCTTTATGAGCTGTACTTGGAAACTTTGCTTGTCTAAACTCACAGAGTTTTTACATTTGTGAAAAACTGACCATTTAATTTGTAATAATGTTTCACAATATTAAGTTAAAATTATAACCAAACACTTTACATGTCCTTTAGCATGCTAGTCAACACATCAAAATAAGTGTACTTGTTTAAAGGGTTAGTTCACCCAAAAATGAAATTTCTGTCATTAATTACTCACCCTCATGTCGTTCTACACCGTAAGACCTTCGTTCATCTGCAGAACACAAATTAAGATATTTTTGATAAAATCCGATGTCTCAGTGAGGCCTCCATTGCCAGCAATATAATTAACACTTTCATTGCCCAGAAAGCTACTAAAAACATATTTAAAACAGTTCATGTGACTACAGTGGTTCAACCTTAATGTTATGAAGCGACGAGAATACTTTTTGTGCGCCAAAAAGTAGCTTTATGAATCTTTTGTTTCGAATCAGTCAATCAAACTGTCAAAGTCACGCCCCCCAGTGGTGAACCATTGACATTTCAAAACACTTATGATGTAATGAAGCCTTGTTTACTGAAATCACGTGACTTTGACAGTTTGATACATGCTCCGAACCACTGATTTGAAACAAAAGATTTGTAAAGCTTCGAAGCTTCATGAAACAGTGTTTTGAAATCGCCCATCACTAGATATTGTTGAATAAAGGCAATTTTTTTTTTTTTTTTTTTTTTTTTTTTTTTGGCGCACAAAAAGTATTCTCGTCGCTTCGTAACATTAAGGTTGAACCACTGTAGTCACATGAACTGTTTTAAATATGTCTTTAGCTTTCTGGGCATCTGGAAGTGTTAATTGTCTTGCTGTCAATGGAGGCCTCACTGAGCCATCAGATTTTATCAAAAATATCTTAATTTGTATGAATTGTATTACAGGTTTGGAACGACATGAGGGTGAGTAATTAATGACTGAATTTTCATTTTTGGGTGAACTAACACTTTAAAGAATAACAAAAGATTATTAAAATAATGTGGTTTAAAGTAAAACTTTTAATTTGACATTATTAAAAAGTGTACTTTTTTTTAAAAGTTTTCTAGTCTACTAGTGCTCTCTTTAAGTATAAGTGGCCTTTTATTTACTTGCAGATAATAATAAATACATACTTTTAAAATTTGAAATACACTACAAGTGCATATTCAATACAATTAAGCACAAGGGAACCTAAATTGAAATAACAATAAATTTATTCATTATAATAAAAATTAATTTTCATTTTTGTTTTTAATACACAGTTTGTTATAAACATTTACCCTGCAATAAACACTAACATTCCACAGTACTAAAACTAAAAAAAATAATTAAAAAAACCCTAAAAAATATGAAAATAAATAAAATGAACAATAATAGAGTGAAAACTGTATATATATAAAAAAAAATACTTCAAAAAGACAAATTGAAAATATAATAGAATTAAAAGTAAATTCAAAACTATAATAACCCTGGATGAAATTGCGGTAAGCATGATATCACGTATGATGCCGTCCGATGTCCATTACTGTTGTCTTGTATCTCCTGAAGAGCTTCTGTTGGACTCACAGGTTCACTGCAGTCAGCTGTGATTTGTGTGCCTCTGTTCTCAGGCTCTTTTATTGTGAGCACATGTTGTATACAGCCAGTTCAAGGTTGCTGTGTATAGTTTTTTGTAGCATAGGCAGTAAAAACGTGTTCATGCAGTGCATGTGAAGCAGCCTCACTGTTTCCAGCATGTCCTTCCTTCTGTCAAGGCTGACACACATTAATGAGGCACAGAACACATACAGTCTTCATCATTATGAGCTTCAGGAAGAAGTGGAGGAGGGCTTTCACACACTCCCTCCCTTCCTTTTCTCTCCATTATGGGAGATATTTGAAAGATTTCATCTGTCACTTATTTGGGTGCTAATTGGGCAAATAAACATGTTTCACATACATACATCTGCATCGTCCTAATCAGGCCTCTAGTGAATAGCTAGTGCAAGCTCTCTGCAATGCATTATGGGAGGAAAGAGATTGTGTTTTTGTGTCAGTGTTTCATTTGTTTGCTGCGTTATATTGCACATGCAGTGCTGTGGAGGAGGATTACGAATGTTTACACAGTTTTCACACTTAAATACTGTATTGTGTTAGTCAATTGGCCAAGGCTGCAGAGAGTCGCTGGATGACAATAAACCCAGAACTGAGACCCTGATGAAACCTTGTCTTCTAATATGATTTTTTTCTGGCATAAGTCACATAAATTGTTTTCTTTCGGTCTTCCATAGCATATTTCCATTGCTATGGAAGCTTGTGTCTCCCACAGAATAAAAAATAAAAAAAGTAATTGCAACTTTTTATCTCATAATTCGGAAATTGCGAGTTTATATCTCACAATTCAGACTTTATAACTCTCATAATTTGGACTTTATGGGAGAAAAGTCATAATTGGAAGTTATAAACTCACAATTGTGAGAAATAAAGTCAGAATTGTGAGATATAAACTCAATTAAAAAAGGTAATTGTGACAAAAAAAAAAAAAAGTAATCTCACAATTCTGAAGGAAAAAAAGTCAGAATAGCGAGATATTAAAAGTCAGAATTGTGACTTTTAATAAAAATAAAAAAATAGCTGCATTTCTTAAAATGACCCTGTTCAAAAGTTTGTGAACCATTGATTCTTAACTCTGTGTGTGGTTACCTGGATGATCTACGGCTGTTTGTTTGTTGTGTGATGGTTGTTCATGAGTCCCTTGTTTATTCTGAGCAGTTAAACTGAGCTCTGTTCTTCAGAAAAAAATCTCCAGGTCCCAAAAATTCTTCAGTTTTGCACCATCTTTTGCATATTTGAACCCTTTCCAGCAGTGACTGTATGATTTTGAGATCCATCTTTTCACATGGAGGACAACTGAGGGACTCAAACACAGCTATTAAACAAGGTTCAAACATTCACTGATGCTCCAGAAGGAAACACAATGCATTAAGAGTCGGGGGGTGAAAACTTTTGAACAGGATGAAGAGGTCCAAATTTTTCTTATTTCGCTTGAATATCATTTTTTTTTTCATTTAGTACTGCCTTTCGGAAGCAACAGAAAATACTTGCATGTTTCCCGGAAGACAAATTAAATACAATTTACCTTGATCTTCAAATTCCAAATGTTTCACCCCCCCATCTATTAATGCATCATGTTTTCTTCTGGAGCATCAGTGAATGTTTGAACCTTTTTTAATAGTTGTGTTTGAGTCCCTCAATTGTCCTCAGTGTGAAAAGACGGATCTCAAAATCATACAGTCACTGCTGGAAAGGGTTCAAATATGCAAAAAATGTTGGAAAACTGAAGAATCTGCAGGACCTGGAGGATTTTTCTGAAGAACAGAGCTCAGTTTAACTGCTCAGGACAAACAAGGGACTCATGAACAACCATCACAAAACAAAAAAACAGCCGTAGATCATCCAGGTAACCACACACAGTATTAAGAATCAATGGTTCACATAGTTATGAATGGGGTTATTTTAATAAATTCAGCTATTTTTTTTTTGTCTTGTGGATTATATGTAAACATCTTTTATGTAAAATATCTTACTCAGGACAGTACTAAATAAAAAATAACATGCATTTTGTATGATATCCCTTATTTTGTTAAAATTATTAACATTTTCACAGATTCTACAAGTGGTTCACATACTTTTTCTTGCAACTGTATATATATATATATATATATATATATATAAATAATATATATAAAAATGCAGAATCTAGAAAAACAATAAAAATGTAACAGAAGAACCTGTACATTTTACAATATAAAACTGGATAACCCAGCAGCCATTTTCTGCTGAATTTCCAACGCAATCTAACAGCAATTCATACATATTTTATGAGGTGGCTAATTTGTACGAATTTGTACAACCTCACCCGTTTTCGAAGGATTTGTCTACACCCCAGTGATGGGTATGTTTAGGGGCGTGGTTAGGGGTGGTCCTTCCTGGTGACGTTTTTTGAAAAATCGTGAGGTTGTACAAATTTGTAAGAATTAGCCACCTCGTAAAATACGTACAAATTGCCGTGAGATCAGGTGGGAATTTCTGTTTACCAATAACGGATTTGTACTGTAGTAGTAGTATTTTATTTTTTACAGTGTATGGTAGTTTACCTCAGTTGATAGGGAGAACATACAGAAGGTAGGAGATAAATGTCACACTTGTCATAGACCTGAAGACAGGTCGGCCTGATGTGAAACAACTACGACAGCAGCAATGAGCAACAGCCAATGATATTGCTCTGGGAATTCCTTGCCGCCATTTTGAAGTGCGTTCAACTTTGTCAATTGGCCGGGGGAAGTTGATTTGGACAGACACTTGATCCCTTGATTTTGACCAAGGGAGCGAGTCTACTCAATATGTAAACTTTAGGCAGATCCATAGACCACAATGCAACACGACTCTGACATCAAAGCAGATCTCACTTAATTTACCCCCACCCCACACAACTCTAGTGTATGAAATTGTAGTTATTTTGACATTTAACCGCATAATACTTGTAGTTACCTTAAGCTGACAGTTTTAGTTTATTGTATTGTTATTTTAGTTTAGTTTAGTTTGAGTAATTTTTTGTTTTCTTCAACAGCCCAAACTTACATACAAGCCTATAGAATGATGCGTAAAACAAATTCATAACGAAAAAATACTGTAAATAATAAATCATCTCCGTAGCAGATGCCATGTGATCATGGCCAATTTTTTATTATTATTCATTTTATTTTATTTTTTTAAATACATTTTTATTACTTGAATGTGCACAAGGCAACGTGCCTTTGTAGGCTTGAGTTATAATCATCTCCTCTCATTTTTTTCACTCTAATCTGACTCCCAGTGCCCCCCACCCTTATCCTAAACAGTTTTAATCAGCCGCCCCATTGATTAATGTTTTGCCAAACCCCCCAAAAGGTTAACCGTTATTACTAATCAAGCAGACCCCCGGTAAAGAGCAATATCACAGCCATGGCCTGGAGGAAGCACTGCACTGAGATTAACGCAGAAAGAAGAAAGTGAGTGGGAAAGGATTACCAAAAAAGCAATGATTGAGCTCATCTGTTGCAGCAAAGGGAACAAGACACAATAAATGTTTTTTCCCATTTGCCTGGATTTTATTTGTTTGCTTCTGGCTGTAATAAGGATACCGTCAGGTGCATGAAAAACAGGCTTAATTGACAGGCTGTGGTGAGCTTTGAAACAACTGCTTCTGACATATCTGAAGATTTATTATGTACGCTTTTTCATTTCTCCTACTGATGGAGATAGTCACTGCACCAACATAACAAACAGCAAGAGCATCTTTAAGTACACCAACTGTGCTTATAGACCGTAGACATCCTTGTAATGAGCCACATTGTGTGTTATCATATATCTTTTTACATGAAATGTCCTTGTTTGGCAGTATTTTCACACTATTTTTGTGTTGGAATGGCAGATTTCTGAAGATACTAGAGAAAGTTTTGACCTTCAAAACTTATGGTCATCAACATAAGTTATTATTTGTATGCTGATCCCTATGATACTAGTGTCACCTCACAGTCTTAACCAGCAAATCTTTATTGAGCTATAAATACCATGCTGCGTGACCAGTCAAGTTTTGTTAGTGACCAACACTAAATAGAAGAAAAAACACAGAAAATTTATGCTGGCTTAAGCTCGTCTTTAGCTGTCACACAGTGCCTCTGAATCTCTTTTCTTCCAGACAGGAGAGAAAAACTTGGCCTTGGCCCTGTTGGATCCGATTCAGCTGTTGTTTTCTATTGCAAGCACATCTTCATAATTTAAGATCCTGCAAGGCTAACAGATCCACATATACGAGTCGCAGTCTAGTCTCTTTCAACTGGATGCATTGATTTATTTGAAGCACCTCAACTAGCGTCTTGGCTTCAACAAATACCCAACTGGCATTTTCTGAGAGAGCACTCATGAAAAATTAACTTGTTCAGGAGTTTGTTCAGAAATGTCACATACAGTATAGCCTATTGTTATCCAAGCTTCCTGAGCCAGGCAGTATTGACACATGGATCTGGCAATAATTTATAAGGCTATCATCAACATTGTGCGATCACATTCAAACATTATTGATTCCACTTTGTTTTATCAAAAGCAGTTAATTAAAAAAGTCAAGGCTAACATTAAATCTGTCAACAACAGGGCTGCGTATGATAACGTCCACTGAATAATCACTTAGCCATTTTTGTCTGCTCTGCTACTGTTAAGGTTTTCCTAGTACTCGCATTTGATTCTTAGTAATCATTATGGATTGCTGCCCTTATGCTTTTTCCGCATGGTCGACTGAATGATGGTAATCTTCATGGCCACTATGCGAGGTGTTGTGAAGTATTGTTGCAATGGGATCTTTTAAAATTGTTGCACGGTTCTCTAACTAGCAGGTCACCCTTTACCACACGGGCAATCAAAGACCCTATCGGAATCAGGCCTGACAACCAAACCGTGTCCTTACACTGCAATCAGAGGCTCAGATAAACACTTGTGTGCCACATGACAGACTTACTGTGAGGCATTTTCATAATCACCCACTGCAGAGTACACTCAAGAAGCAATCAGCCAGGCCGAGCACCTGACACAGCATGGATCTCATCAGCTGAGCCCGCTTCGGCCTTCTGAGGAGAACCAGATGGACTATTCCTGCTGCACTGAGAAAACGGATTTATCAGCCTCCGGAGAAGGTCTTTTCTGCTTTATTACATGGATAATTTAGGATTTTCTAATTAGGTTGTACCTCAAGCATAACTCCTTGCATAAACTGTTTTGTGGAAACATTTGACAGAAGTTTAAAGACATCATATGGTCGTCTGTGATTTTCTCTAAACAAATTAAAGGGATAGTTCACCCAAAAATGAAAATTATCCCATGATTTGAGTGTTTGAGGTCATAAAATAGTATTGTGCAAGGAACAGAGTGAAAATAAGTCTTTATTATTCAATAATCTGCCCATGTAATCATATTTTTGTGTAAAAAGGAATAAAAGTTGTTGCGCTTAACTTGTTTGGGGGGAAGAATCCTGTCTTTTGAGATACCTCGTTTTGATCATATTCAAGGGCAACATTGCATATATCGCTTCACAACGTATTCACTAATCCATTGATTATGGACAAAAATGCATGTATGAAATGAAAAATGCTTGTAAGAGTAGTGTGTTGTTAGCTTAGCAAATCACTCACTTATGAAGTTTCATTTTAGTTAGGATTCTACCTTAGAAGGTAGCTGCCTATATAGACAGCAAAGCAGGTACGTAAGTAGATTTGAAACAGAGTTCTTGTTCTTGTAGCTTAACAATTAAAGTATGGCGCTAGCAACACTACAAAAAAAAACTGATAGCCTACTATTTATTCTCCTGCCGCAAATAAATGTGTCTGGAAAATAAACGTGGGGTGTGAAGAAGGCTGGAGAAATGGTTAATCAAATGATGGACAGTCAAAAATCGATTAAAAATAAAATAGTAAGAGTGTCATAAATAAATCATCAAGACCTTGAAAGCGCCAATTCAGAAAAATGTCTGTTTAAAAAATTCTGACAGATTCTCTGCAAGAGCCAAGATTTGATTGCTGGAACGCTACCATGAGAGCACCATGTTTTTTCAGTGTACAGTTGAATTAGCCTTTAATAAATCTGCAGTCATTTCGATGTGCCTGGAGCTGTTCTGTTGATGAGGCTCAAGCGGGACTTGGTTGGCAGGTACAGCAAGATTCTGAAGAGACAGATGACATTTTTTTTTTTTTCCAACCCACAATTATGAGACTCCTGCTGTGCCCTGACCCTTCAAGACTGATTCACAGACGTCAACTTCCTGTTCAATCAGAAACATTTGAACTGGATTTAAGTGGGAACTAGGAACTCCAAATCATTTTTTTTATTTTATTTATTTATTTTTTTTTTATAACATATATCTTTGATATTTTTACCAAAAGCAAAATAAATAAATAAATAAATAAATAAATAATAATAATAAAAAAATAAAAATAAATCTTTAAAAAGGTACACAGTGGAGAATTTCTCAACACATTTTTTGGGGGTAGAGATGAATTATAGGGCCATTACATAAAAAATATAAATAAATAATTAAAAATCTATGTTCACTGAAAAACAAAAAAAAATGTGAGTCACTATATAGCCCCCTGTACAATGATTTATATTCAGTGATAATATTCAGTCGAGTTCGCTTTGGCTGGAAATTTCACGCTCCCATTCGTCCTATTTACGTGATATTTTCATGGAAAAATTAAGCAAAGTAAAGAAGGTCTGGCTAATATGGCAGCTGAAGGCTATTTAGATACTATTCTGGAAATACATAGAGTGGTGCAGGTATGACGTCATTTTGTACCAGCAGTTAGCATCACACTGGATCCCTTGACAAAACCCAATAGGATTTTTCCATAGGCTTTTGGATTATCGCAAAAAACAAGCTCTGTGATCAACAAATGTTTATGATACTTACACATTCTGTCCATAAAGATCATTTTCACAGATGAACATAACTTTTATGAAATTTGAAGCCTAAATGGAGTCGCCAGAAGTAAAAAGCTAAAGGTAGGCTATAAACAAACACCACAGTCGCTTGACTTCAATGTCACCATCAATAGGCTTCTGACAACTCTTTCAGTTTTTATTTTAAAATATTTTCCCAGAAAGCTTGAGTTAGAATAGTTTATACGAGCACAATTATGAGCACAGTGAGGCTTAAATGAGTTTACCTGTTCAGTGCGTTTAATCTTCCCTATTGCCTCTGTAGTCCCATTTAGCCACTTGTTAGCAACTGCCTTTTTCAAAACACGTAACAGCTTAAAAAAAAAATCAAGAGTGGGGTAAAACTGATGTATTTTATGTCATAGAATAACATGTGAAAATATCTTGAGCTTGTGTTCACCACAGACCTTATTCCAGCCATTCAAAAAAATCTATTGACTTCGGGGCAATGGAACCGGAAGTGCTAAAATGCTAACTCGTTTCTGCGTTTTGGCCTACAAAGTGATGTCATACCTGCACCACTCTGTTGTAGGACTTCTGTTCTGAATTTATTATAGCCAAACTTATTATTTCTTTTTTTTATTTTATGTTTTTTTAAATCATATTTATGGTTTAGTTCAAACCTTCAATTTTGATGTAATATCAATCGAAAATATGTTTTTTCCCAAAGCCTAAATGTTACTTAATATAGTTCAATATACACTGCTCAAAAAAAATTAAAGAAACACTTTCAAAACACATCAGATCTCAATGGGGAAAAATATCATGCTGGATATCTATATTGATATGGACTGGGTAATGTGTTAGGAACGAAAGGATGCCACATCGTTTGATGGAAATGAAAATGATCAACCTGCAGAGGACTGAATTCAAAGACACCCCGGAAATCAAAGTTAAAAAATGATGTAGCAGGCTAGTCCATTTTGATGAAATTTCATTGCAGCAACTCAAAATGGTACTCAGTAGTTTGTAGGGCCCCCACGTGCTTGTATCCATGCCTGACAACGTCGGGGCATGCTCCTGATGAGACGACGGATGGTGTCCTGGGGTATTTCCTCCCAGATCTGGATCATCACTGAGCTCCTGGACAGTCTGAGGTGCAACCTGGGGGCGTCGGATGGACCGTAACATAATGTCCCAGAGGTGTTCTGTTGGATTTAGGTCAGGTGAGCGTGGGGGCCATTCAATGATATCAATTCCTTCATCCTACAGAAACTGCCTGCATACTTTCGCCACATGAGGCCGGGCATTGTCGTGCACCAGGAGGAACCCAGGACCCACTGCACCAGCGTAGGGTCTGTGCGTCCCTCCATGGATATGCCTCCCCAGACCATCACTGACCCACCACCAAACCGGTCATGCTGAACGATGTTACTGGCAGCATAATGTTCTCCATGGCTTCTCCAAACCCTGTCACATGTCTGTCTGGTGTTAAATGGCAAATACCAATCGAGCTCCATGGTGCCGGGCAGTGAGCACAGGGCCCACTAGAGGATGTCAGGCCCTCAGGCCACCCTCATGAAGTCTGTTTCTGATTGTTTGGTCAGAGACATTCACACCAGTGTCCTGCTGGAGGTCCTTTTGTAGGGCTTTGGCAGTATTCATCCTGTTCCTCTTTGCACAAAGGAGCAGATACCGGTCCTGCTGATGGGTTAAGGACCTTCTACGGCCCTGTCCAGCTCTCCTAGAGTAACTGCCTGTCTCCTCGAATCTCCTCCATGCTCTTGAGACTGTGCTGGGAGACACAGCATACCTTCTGGCAATGGCACGTATTGATGTGCCATCCTGGAGGAGTTGGACTGCCTGTGCAACCTCTGTAGGGTCCAGGTATCGCCTCATGCTACCAGTAGTGACACTGACCCTAGCCAAATGCAAAACTAGTGAAAAACAGTCAGAAAAGATGAGTAGGGGAAAAAATGTCAGTGGCCTCCACCTGTAAATCCATTCCTGTTTTGGGGGTCGTCTCATTGTTGCCCATCTAGTGCTTTATGTAGTAAAAACTTATTTTGGTACTTTCGAGTTTCTGGGGTGCACTTTAAGGCAGCATGTGTTCTGAGTAATTGATAATGTGTTGCTGTCTACACGATCCCATTAGAAAATGTAAGTATTGTACTGTACATATCTCATTGGCCTAATGGTTAGAGAGTCAGACTTTGAGAGGCTGTGAAATGAAATTAGTCTTCTGGTTAGTCCAGTTATCCAATCACATCCACTGTTGAGGCAAAGTCACGTGCGTTTGCACTGAGGGATTTATGCTGCATCCACGCCATGTTGTAATTACCGTAGTCTTGAAATGACAACACGTGACGTTCTATTCAGAGCTGTGCAAGTCCTTGGACAGAGAATTATGTGTTATAACACTATCAACACCTAAATGAATCAGGCGGTCAGGTGGTACAAGTAGGAGCTCCCAGAAAACTCCCATCTTACAATATATAATTACAAGCTCTATGAGGATGTGGATGTTTTTTTACAAGTTGAAATCTCAACAATTAGACATGAATGCACCTTTATTCAGAAATGTGTTCCCATTATAGTTTATGTACATTGTAATAGTGTTACCTGCTACCCTTCTTTTTTTTTTTTTGTCATACTCACCAGGTATTTAAACTGGTAGGAGTGTAGAAGAAGAGGGAAGTATGGTTTTAACCTAGCACCTCCAGCAAAACTTCTTATCAAATTTATCTGCCTCAATTGAGCGTATACATTTTTTATGTGCATTATTAGAATTTATGCGCAACTTTGCGTTTTCCATCCAGCGTTTTTTTTTTTTTTGTTTTTTTTTTTATGCAAAATCCCAAAATGTGCATAAAATTAGGTGGATGGAAACATAGCTATTTACCACCTTTACCAAACTAATGACAGTTCTGACCACTGTGGTTCAAATGACGGATATGTGACAATGTTCTTATGATTTCAGGAAACAGTTGTGACTAGCTAGTTAGTTTACAACAACACATCATACTATTAAGTAATTAGCGAGTTACATCTTTGTTCGGGTGATTTGAATGTTTCACGCTCATCTTATTACTTAATTATAGTTGTCCCTGCATATTAAAGCAGGAGAAAGTGTGAATACTAACTTTATGACTTTATGACACTAACAAACAAACCTATTCCAGTTTTGTAAGCATGAATGTGATACATAATGCATGTCAAATTTCACTTTAAAACCCTTGTTCACTTCTATGCAGAGCATCAAACAGAGCAGAATTATTTTTCTCAGTGGAGTTTGTTTATCTCAGAGCTCCACTGATCAAATCTGATCAAATCAAACTGATGGAATGATTAGTTAGCCAGTATTTTTCCTTTGATATTTCAAACAGCCAGCCAGCCCCTTTCATTTCTCTACGATGAACGACGACATTAAAGAGAAACCGACAGAGTTAGTTATCAAGCACCTACCTTGAAGGGAGACATCTGTTGAGTTTATTTAGAAAGCATAAAATATGAGCAAAGCCCCATGTGTCACATACTCAGAGGGAGATCAAGGTTTGAGCTCAGCTGCTCCGTGCAGGAGCTCAGGCATTGAAATCTGTTTTATTGTTGCAAAACCTCAGAAGACAACAGATGTCAATGGTGGGATAAATTTAAACAAGAGCTAGAATAGTTCAATTTGCATACAAAACTCTTGAAGGTAACACTGCCTTTACGTTGGTTGGTATTACCATAATTGTGAGAAAACTCTCCTTCTACTCTGAGTTTACATTCTCAGACAAAGAAATTGTTTCCTTGTCTGTTCGTAATGCCAAATTGGATCCGTGAGTGGAGAAAGAGAGAAAAAAACCTGAAAAAAAAAAAATAGATTTTTTAGATTTATAGATTTATTGATTTATTTTTTGGTCATGAAATATCTTAAATTCAACAAAAGTCCTTTCCAAGTGGGTCAAAAATACACTTCAACTAAAAACATTTAATATAAATTTATACAATAATAAATTTTCATTTAATTGCAAATCACATCCATTTAAGTGTCTAAAAAACATTACATTCAGTTTGCACTTAAGTATATTCTTTTAAAGTAGGCCTATATTATTCTTGTAATTTAGTTTAAAAGTGTCATGCATGTTCTATGTAGTCCACTTATAATGTTAGCAAGATATTTACATCAAAAAAATATCCTAATTTAGAAATAATAGGCTATTTTCTATTCTCTTTTTGACTCTCTCTTTGATAGTAAATGTCCACTGCTATGATTGGGTAACAGTTTTGCATATTAAAGGGGAACTGTAATGCCCCTTTTACAAGATGTAATATAAGTCTCTGGTGTCCCAGGATGTGTCTGTGAAATTTCAGCTCAAAATACCCCACAGATCATTTATTATAGCTTGTCAAATTTGCCCCTATTTGGGTGTGAGCAAAAACACTACGTTTTTGTGTGTGTCCCTTTAAATGCAAATGAGCTGCTGCTCCCGGCCCCCTTTCCAGAAGAGGGGGCGGAGCTTTAACAGCTCGCGCTTCGGTTGCTCAACAACAACAAAGCTGGAGAATCTCACGCAGCCAAAATGAGGATTGTCAGTAACGGTGTTCAGCCTTACATTGTTCAAACCGGAGTCGGACACTGATGGAGAGACTCAGGAAGAAGTTACAACTTTTAGACGTTCCTGAATGGTTAGTGGATAAATTTATGTAGTTGCTGTGGAGTTGATTCTACTCATCGACTAGCATGTGCCGTCATGTTAATCTTTTGTGCAAATCCAGCATTGAATTGATCCTCCTTTGTGAAGCAGTCCGGCGTAAAATGACGGCATGACAACAACACTCTACTACAACAACTCTTCCTCTTCTCTAAAGCAGCCCAACATGGCCTCACCCCCGTTGTTGTGTGTTCTCGGGGGCGGGGTTTATGTAAATTTTGGGGTTTGTGATGTCACCAACCCGGGAAGAAGCTTGTTGTAGTCCCTACCAGCCGTTTGTTGTAGTCCTTAAAAAAGTGTTTTCTGTAAAATAAAATATCTCCCTTTTTTTCAGTTTAATTCAATACTAAAAACCAGTCACATGACCTAAATACACACTTTTCCACATACATTTTTATTCCATATAAAATTCTTATTATGATTCAGGTGACGAATGTACTTGTGTGATGCACATGAGCATTTTTAACCGTCTCATTTATGGCGTTTCACACTTGTTAGAATGAAGGTTTCTGCCTAGGCGTCTGACAGTGAGGAAGCTCACTATGTTCTGGAACAGAGCTAATGTCTCCCCCTAATGTCATTTCTTTATAAACCCCTCATGCCATGTCTTTATCTTTGGGTTGTTTGTTACATTTTAGTGGTCTGGCACCAGAGTGTAGATAAACGTCGTAAACAGATCTTTACGAATGAATAAATTCACCTCCACCGGCATTGTGCCACTGGCAGACGTTAATAAACTGATTCATGGTGTAATGCACTCTCTCTCGGGTGCGGCCGTAGCCCTTTTATGCTGGCTGTTTATGTGCGCTGTTATTTCATAGAGTCAGCTGAAAAGGGTTATCCGCAGGCAGATGATAAATTATGTTTTTCACACTCTAATTTATAGAGGTGGGCTTGTGTTGCTTGAGCAATTTTTATTTTCCATTTCCAGTAGCACAGAAGGTTAGCAAAGAGAGTCCTGAGAAGACTTCAGCCTTCACGGCCGTCACTCCTGTTAGTGCCGCGAGGACGAGTTAGATTCTCATTTTGATCCTGAGGAGAGTTTTGACACAGCAAGGAAAGAGTTACAGAAATTGTCAGAGTTTAAGGGAAAATAATTCCCTCTTTGCCACAGTCAAGAATGTATTCCATCATAGTGAAGGCTGGTAATGATAAATTATTGCCTTCTAGCTTCAGGCTTTGTGTATGTGTGTGTGTGTGTGTGTGTGTGTGTGTGTGTGTTTAGGGATGTAATTGATATAGTGTTTTGAAAATGCTGAGTAAAATTAAACACTTTATTAACAAAGATATATTAAAATTAGTTATGTTGCTTTTCTATAATGAAAGCAAAAGCCATTCCCATAAATAAGGTCTAATATTGTCTTTAAAAAAAAAAAAAAAAAGTCGCAATTTAATATATATATATTTTTTTTTCTTTACTTTCTCTTTGGAGGTCCTATAAACATTTCAGAATATTTGTTTAATATTATTACATATCAACAAAAAGCAATTAGGTTATTCCCATTGGCTTTTGGATAATTCCAGAAAATAAGCACTGTGATCAGCAAAAGTTTATGATATGTACACATTTTGTTCATAAAGATCATTTTCACAAATAAATCTTTATTTTTGAAGCCTAAATGCAATCAAATTAAAAAGCTAAAGCTGCACTATGGTCACATGACTTCAGCGTCACCATCATTAAGCTTTCAACAACTCTTTCAATGCCAAGGTCATGGGTTTGATTTCCAGGGAAAGGAAAAACTGATAAAATGTAAATGTGTAGATTGAATGTAAGTCACTTTGGTTAAAAGTGTCTGCCAAATGCATAAATGTTCACCTGTTTGTCGTGATGACATTTATTGCCCCTGACCATCTCTGTAGTCCTATTTAGCAACCGCCTAACCTTTAAAACCTTAAAAAAGTCACATATTGATGTATTTTATGTGATAGAATTAAACGTGAGAATATATTGAGCTTGTGTTAAGCACAGTTTTTCCAGTTTTTCCAGTTATTTAAAGGGGTCATGTATGGAAGCTTGTTTGTTGGTAATTGCGACTTTTTATCTCACAATTCTGACTTATTTTCTCAGAATTGTGAGATATAAACTCGCAATTGAGAGTTCAATTTTGAGAAAAAAAGACTGACTCACAATTCTGACTTAATAACTTGCAATTGCAGTTGCATTCGAGATATAAATTTAAAAAGTCACAATTGTGAGTTTATATCTCGCAATTCTGACTTAATTTCTCACAGTTGTGTGTTCATATCTCACAATTCTGACTTTATAACTAAATAATTGCAAGTTTATACTTCACAATTCTGAGAAAAGGAGTCAGAATTGCAAGATAAAAAGTCACAATTATACCTTTTTTATTCAGTGGCGGAAACAAGCTTCCATAGTCATGACATGAGAAATCAAATCTGCCTTGATCTTTTAAGAGGTATTTGTAGATACCATTAAAACATCCCACAAGTTTCATAGTTTAAAACATCCTCCTCCTTATAAACAAAACATTTCATCAAGCTCCCAAAACAGCTCATTTGGAGGATCATATTGCAGGATCTGTGACATAACATGGGCAAATACATTTGCATTAGACTGCCTCCAGAGCAAACATCGACGAACAGTTATACATCTTTGCACCACAGGCCCCGTCCACTGGCATTCATGTCAGTTACTGCTAAATGCTAAATTATTTTAGTGTTTCAGGACTCTAAGCTTCTAAGAATCCTCTCAGAAACCTCCTAATTTAGGTTAATTTCTACATAGGAGTCTTAGTTTAAGAGCGATTCAGGACCGAGAGCGAGGAAAAGACGAAAAACTTTTATCTTAGTGAGAAGGCGGGGCTGACCCCGTTGCTAGGTATGACACAGTCTTTTGAAGACTGTGATTGGTTGGTTGTCCAAGAAGGAAAAAAAGAGCGCTTTTAAGCAGGGTCTATTAAGCCTTCATTTTTTCCTGTTTTACCGTACTCTCTCTCTCACACATATCATATATATACAGTAGTATATTCTTTATTTTGTATTTACCATGCTGTTAATGTTGTACTTAACATACAGTATTTGATAGGAAATGAACAGCGACAAAAAAGAGGTTCTGAAATTGCTGTAATTGTGTGATCACTTTGCTTATAGAAGGTTGCAACAGATCCAAATCATCACTGCTGCATAGTTGCATTTTTCCATTTGCCTAATATGTTAATGTAGTGATTACTTCCATTTCTGGCACTATGGCATTTCTGCGCTGTGTCGGAGATGTCTCTAATAACATCGGTCACAATCATGATCCCTGCATGATCTAATGTGTAGCGTCTTATTAACTCACTGTCATGCATTGTGTGCAACACGTTTCTTCTCCCTCTTCATGTTTCGTACATTTTCTCCACTGCTTTTTTAGTTACTTTTAAGAGGAAACTTTCTAAGAATTTTGTCACTAGGAGCAACTCTTTGCAATAAGATTTTTCATGAATAGAGGCCCAGATGTATATTTATAATTAACATTTCTTGCCTTGCAGTGTTATTGTTTACTTATGTATAGTTCACCTATTACATGTGGGACTGGGACGCACATCAAGTTTACAGCTTAACTGTTCAGTCAATCAAATTTTATAACACAAAACATTAGGGAAACAAATCCCAAAAAGCTGAAAATCCCTGAAATCAATTGCTAGCACATTAATTAACCTTGCCCTGATAAGCAGATGCTGGGTTCACCTGAAAAGCACGCTTGGTTGTGGACCCATCTGTCACAGCCTGTTTCTAGGGATGGAAGGGCTGGACAACAACTCCAACATTTGCCTCCATCTCAGTCAAACTGTTGCTTCTGCAGCTCTATATCCTCCTGCCACTGGCCACAGTGAGGTTAAAGGGTCATGCAAACACGCTGGGGAAAATGTAAAACTTTCTAATAGCCACTAATAAAACAAATAATCATTAATGGCCACATGGTTCACAGATAAGTGTTTTCCTCAAACAAAATGAGACTGCATGTTATACGACAGTTGTATGACCAACTGCATAAAATGCACTGTTAAATACAAGGTCATCGTCAAAATTGCTTTGCACAAATAAAATAAATAAAGAAAAGCATGTTAACTTTGAGATTACCTTGATTTTACCATTCATAAAGTGATATATACAAGATAAGCTGTTTCTTTAGTATATCTTGTGTTTGGTGTGTGCAGGTTTATAAGGACAGCTTGAACAAAACAGCTTCTTTTTCTCCATTTGTCTCTGTCACACCTACACTCAATGACGGCAGTAAAATTCTATCTACTTTTCGCCAGCTAACCTGTTGCCCTTTGTTTTGCACTTCTGAAGGGCAAAAATAATGATTTCAGATTTGGTATGCATTTTCCCCTCTCTCTCCCATGCGCCGTCTCTACTCCTGGAGTGAGACAAGAGGATTTCAGGCTTATTAGAAGTCTTCGCTGTGCTCTGCCGGTACTGTAGATTTTATGAAAAGAACTGAGAGAAGGTGAAATAGACGGGGCACTGGAAAAACAAGCCGACACTTTCAAACAAACACCACGGTAATAAATATCTGTTGAATAATTACATCTGCACTGCTAGAGTGCTGGGGTTTCCAGGAAACAAACGCTATCGAATTTCATTTGTGGTGAAGTTTGTATGCCTTCCTTGACCACAATTGCTTGCCATTATATGAGACATTTCATGTTTATATTCATGCATTTGGTAGGAAAACGTAATGTGACTTACAATGTATTTATGGTATACAATTGATCAGTTTACGTGTTAACTGGGAATCAAACAAAGGAGTCATGGCCAATTCTCATTATAAATGAAGCCACAGGAACATGAAGGTGAAATAACGTTGTTTGGGACACTGTTCTCCAGCCATCTCATTGGAAATTAATCACAAAATATGTGATGTAATGTTTATTATTATTATTATTTCTTTTTGGTTACACTTTATTTTGATACCCCACTTCAGACTACTAACTCTCATTAGAGTATTAGTAGACTGTTAGGTTAGGGTTAGTAGTATAAATTGATATGTACTTGCAAAGTAGGACTGCACAAAATATGATTATTTTGCTCAAAAATTATAATCACAATAATTAATCACGATTAATATCCAGATATTCCAGAGAAAGAGAAGTTAACACACACAAACACACAATATTTACTTTTATTATATAAAAGGGGTAAAGTAATAAAGGCCATTTCACATTTCACTTCACCTAATAGGCCTGTAGGTGGCGCATGGACTTTATTTAACCAACTATGATACTTTCATCAAACGAAAAATCAGTACACAAACAGTCTCTCAAAATCTTAATTCCAATATTTCCAAATGTTGCATTTTTACTGTCTATTGCAGTGCATTTATTCACCAACCATGATTGCAAACAATATGGTCGAGATTCATGTTTGGATTTATTTCAGTTTGTCACAGAGGAGGCTCGCTTGCTCGCAGACTTAGTAGCAGAAAAATCGCAGACGCAGCCACTTTAATTCGAGCAGAATTTCACAATGGACATCACAAAACTATAACATATTTTTTGAGACCTATTATGCCCCTTTTTACAAGATCTAAAATAAGTCTCTGCTGTCCCCAGAGAGTGTATGTAAAGTTTTATCTCAAAATACCCCACAGATCATTTTATAGCATGTTAAAGTTGCCACTTTTGCAGGGTGAGCAAAAACGCATCGTTTTTGTGTGTGTCCCTTCAAATGCAAATGAGCTGGCGCTCCTGGCCCCTTTTCAAGAAGAGGGCGGAGCTTCAAGAGCTCATGCTCCAGCAGACCTGCAACAACAAAACAGGGCAATCTCACGCACTGAAAATATCAGAAACTGTCAGTAGCGGTGTTCAGTCTTAAGGCACTTTCACAATGAACACGAAATTCGGAACGAATATTCGGTGCGATGACGCTCTTGAATCGAAACAATAGATCTCTATGGGGCTATTCACACCGGGTGCGAACATTCGTGGCGCGACAAAGCGAGGATTTTTTTCCCCCGTTGCTCCGCGATGAAACGGGCCGTCCAATTAGAGCTGGGCCTTAGATTGGTGCCTGGAGCAGCTGCTGTTGCAGAGAAGGGTGAGAGTGGTGGCGCTGTTTCGAAAACTAGTGTAAACAAACACAGAAGAAGAGTATCCAAGAGGAGATTATTATTGGTATCTGAGAACAGATTTATTCTCACATGTTCTTTATACAGAATATCATTTCTAGTCATTTTCCACTGAATTATGTGATCACTGTCCATTCTCACACACTGCAGACACACATTGGTGTTCAAACACCTTATAAAAGTGAATTTTGCATAATAGGGCCCCTTTAAGAGAAAAGCTCTGTTTGGGGGATTTATGCTGTTGAGATCTGGCAACCCCGAGCAGGAAAGATAGTGGAGGCTCATAACCAATGCAAGATAAAAGAAATGTCAAATTGTCAAAACGTTTTCAGGACAAATATCCAGTAAGCCAATATCACAACAATTATTTTTTTGATTAATTGAGAGAAGCAGATATTGTTATCACGATTAAAATACGATTAATCATGCAGCATTGCAGTTACTTATAGTCAGTCAGTCTAAATTGGACTATCAAAATAAAGTGTTACCTTTTTTCTTTTCTTTTTTTACCTGTATCGAAAGCCTCATACCAATCTATGCTTTTTCTAGTCTACTTTTTAATTTACTGTCTCTGGGCACTAGTTCTCCATTCTGAATACAAACAAATTTGTGTTACAGCTCATCTTACCAAATTGAAAATCTCAATTACGGACATATGAACAAAATCCCACAGTGGCAATCTGTTACTGTTCAGCCTGAACAAGTTTATCACTGCTATTTGTGTACTTGATGGCAATGAAAATGTGGTATATTGAACTGCCTTGTCTTGTCATCTTGACAGCTTTAGTGTTTGTATGTTTGTGATTTTCGCCTCGCATAGATTAATTGTCACTGTGTCGCTGGCTGACAACAGCGTTTATGAGAGGGAAGGCCAGGGAAATGGGACGTCAGTATTTCTCTCATACATTACTTTTTATTCCCCTCTTCCTCACCTCTTCCTTTTTCTTTTCTGCTTGCAGGTCCTTCTTTAAATGACGACAGCAGAGGTTCTTGTGATTATTGACACATAGATACAGAGATTAGAGAACTACGCTGAATATACAATTATATTGATGACAATCAAGTTTACTTGCTACAAATAAAACTATTGCAAACTTTCAGAACTTTCCAATCTGGCAAAATTGAGCAAAAACAGTGATTATATTGTCCTCAAAAATGCTTATGGTATCAACCTTGGTAAACAAAATGTTTGGGTGGACTGATACAAACCTATGCACTCAGACTCCCAGAAGCTGCATAAAGTCAGCCAATCAGATTACAGCTTGCCGGATCAAGAAAATGTTATTTACTTTAGTGTGCAGCTTCGTAGTTTTGTTTTCATGTTCATCTCAACCTCCTATGGTTCAATACAAGACTATTTGTGCTCAATTATTTTGACCACTTCAAAAACTTTTGTAAGAACTCAAGACTTGTTTCAGGCTACCGAGACATTGCTGGAACAATGATTTTATGACTTGTAATCCTTTATACTGAACTCTTAAAATCAGTGCAGTCAAATGTACATATTAAGAAAAGGTGTTAAATTAGTCTTATAAAAT
Organism: Mylopharyngodon piceus; assembly: GCA_039654765.1. Taxonomy (NCBI): domain Eukaryota; kingdom Metazoa; phylum Chordata; class Actinopteri; order Cypriniformes; family Xenocyprididae; genus Mylopharyngodon; species Mylopharyngodon piceus. The sequence goes on from CM077444.1 coordinate 19,766,895, forward strand.
GGATAGTTTAATACTTCACATTCAAATGTGTTTTAAAATAGACAATTTTTTTTTTTACCAATGAGAATTTTTATTTATTTATTTATTTTTTTTTGGGTGAACTATCCCTTTAACTAAAACCACAATTTAATTGTGCTAGTCCTTTACATGTCAGGTGGTAATCAGCAAGAAATGCCTTCATCTTTAATCATCTTCCCTTTTTTTTTTTTTTCCAAACATATTCATTTGACAATATTCCGGACTTGAATATCACTTCAACCCCAATATTTGCTATATTTTGAAAGTTAAGTTTGAGAAACTTGAAATGCTGTTATGTGAATAGATGTCTTTATATGATCAATAATAAGGTGAATATTAACTCTGGGTCATTTATTGTTGCATTAATGATAGTTAAAATGCTTTTTGTGTTTTTGTTTTTTTGTTTGTTAAAAAATAAGAAAAGGAAAATTCTCTGGGGCTTGTGATTTGAGAGTCCACACTGCAGCAGCCTATTCTGCCTGACATTTATTTCGCAGTTTGTTTTATTCATATGTTTCATTTAGGAGTTATCTGTGATATATTAACTCTAGCATGAAGAAAAGAATAATAATAATAAAAAAATAACCTGCTGTGGCAGTGTCAAAAAAGTCTTTCAAAGATTTGATGTTACTAATCCAGTGCCAAATCCAGCGATTTGATCATCCTCAAATTAAAGCACTTCTTGTATCCTTCTGGTACCTTTTTAACAGAATTTTATTTCCAGATGGACTGATTAAAAACACCTGTGTGGCATACTATTGGAAGTTGTGTAAATCCAGCCAATCAGATTGAATATTTCTCGATAGAGGATCAGTTTTGTCTACAATGGACCCTTAACATTTCCGTGTTTGGAACACAGAGTTGAACTATAGGTGCATTCATGCCATGTCGGAATTACCATAATTACGGGATTCCGAATTGCAAAGCATTCACATCCTTATAGAATTTGCAATTACAACTTGCAAATAATTTTTTATTGTTGACAGTGTAGCCATAGAAATGCATAATTCCAAATCCAAGGACATGAACAGCTCCGAGTAGAACGTCACAGGTTGTCATCTCGTAATTTTGATAATTATGACATGGCGTGAATGCAGCAAAAGCAGTGTTAACTGGAGGTACAGAAATAGCAAGTATAAAAAAAAAAATCACCCTTGCTTTTCCACGACCAGTTCTATATGCAGTTTAAATTCAAGAAGTGCATCCAAAAACAGTTTTTTTGTGATGCATCAAAGCAATTGCCAGGTCTTGTTTCTGTTCTAAGCTCTGATACATGCTTCCTCTTTCTTTTTCTTTCACTGTTGTCTCTGTTTACTGTGTGCAATTCCCACTTTCTTGCTACCTAGCAACCTTGTAAAATCACCCTTCTGTGACAACACTATCTGCAATGCTTTTCATGTGGAGGTCAAAGTGGCGCATGACTTCTGTGTTGAGAGGTGCATTGAAACCCTGACTTGAGACATTTGAAATGGTTTAGGCAATTAACTACATTACTTAGCATAATTATTTATTGGTTTATACTGTCTTTAACATATTACTGTTGTTGTAATGTTATTAAACAAACAGCCTAAGCCTTCTGAGGTTGTGTTCTACATTGATTTTGCCAGGGTTAGAGCAGTTTCTGCTTTGTTGTTTACATTACATTCCTTGATCATGGTAAAAAATACTCTAAAATGGCCTTGCTTGGCTTATTGCTTTAATGGTATCTCTTCTTACTTACAGTTTTGTGGGCGGTTTTGGAAAGTGACACAGGTATCAGGGTCCTTAGAGAGGTTATTATAGTGAAAACCCCAAGCTGTCACATTTATCTGACACAAAAAGCGGGACCAGAGGCATTAGGTGCTGTGTGCATCGTTGTGCTGTCTCTCTGGGCTGTAGTGTGAAGAGATTAGTGAGTTCTCCGATGATTTCCTGATCTTCTTCCACATTTTCGGCTGTCTGGATGGACACCTTCGGCCCTGGACACCTTGCCTCCATAGAGTTAACCTTGAAAAAAAATCCTTGACTTTCCATTAGATCAGGACAAGCCTCATGGCAGAAGTCATCCATGGTCATCAATCTTTTGCTGCTGGTCAAAAACAAAGTGAGGTGATTTTTCACACACAAGGATACACACATCTCCCAATAATCGAATGTGCCAGCGCTGATCTTTTGCTACTTGACAACAGCTGCTTTTCCACCGTCGGGCCAAACCGGTGTTGTTGCTTAACTGTTGCATTCCGTGCCGATCCGGCCCAGCCGGTACGAATATGCTTTAGTTTTCCACTGTGGGGCTGATAACAGCTCTTTTGGAGTATAATAGAGCTTATGTAGCTCTGCCCCGTTTCAGCATCATGCCCGCTGTTTTCTGTCTTCCAGTTTGTATTTCCACAGCGTGAAGGTAAGATCTTACAGATTTATGAATGAACCGCTCGTTTTAAAATCTTCCCAGTCTGATGACATTTGTTATGACATCCGCTTCAATAATTACAATGCTCATGATAACTTTAGTTAACTCTACAATAAGTAAATCTACTTCACCAGCTAATTACTCTTTGACAGCAATGCCAGAGAATAGGGGTGTCAAACTCATTTTAGGTTGAGGGCCGTGTGGGAAAAAAAAAATAACCATATGCAGGCCGAATTACCTTTTTTAAACCTTAGTGTGCTGACAATTAGCCTACATTAATATTAACTAGACAAACTCCAAATTAATAAAACTAGAAAAACACACTGCTCTGCGAAAACTGCCTTTTTACAGTGAAAAGACTTTATTACATTTTTATTTATTTATTTATTTTATTATTATTATTAGGGATGCCACGATTATGGTTTTTCATGACTGATTTCGATTTGGCCAATTCCGATACCGGTTGCTGTTTTTTTTTTTTTTTTAAGCAAATTTATGGGTTGCTTTTAACCCAGCATTTTTTAGAGTGTAGTATTGTTAAATGTATTATATATATATTTATTTGTTTATTTAAATCTATCTAATTAATTATATAATTTTCTTTTTAATTTTTTATCTGCTTTAATATATTTAAAGAAATTAATAACTAGCTAATATTTTCTATTACATTTTATTCATGAATTAATTTATTCATATATTGAATTTATTTATTTATTTGTGTACTTATTTATTTTTATCTTATTATTATTATTATTATTATTATTTTAATTTATTATGTATTTATTATTTTTTTTCTCTACATTTTCAACGAACCTCTGTCACACCCTGAACCCCAGAGACCCAGTAGCTTTTGTCAGTCTGTAAAAAGATAGCTCCTGTTTCTTGTTGAATCTATTTGTACAGTCCCTCTCAACAGTTCTTTCCCATTTTAGGTGTTTGTTGTGTTTTTGGCATTCAATCTGAACACAAATCAACCGCAGGTACTTCCGCCTATACTGTGCTGTCATGTGCAAACCCTCTATAAATTCAGTGAACCTGCAGACAGGAATATTCATCTAAATTTGCTCAGTTGGAGTCGCACCTTCTTCAGATGATTCTGTCATCATCTACTCATCTCCATATTGCTTATCTTGACCTTTTTCCCATGGAGCACAGAGTCCAACCGAGTCTATCCTAATAAAACATACCCGAACAAGATGATCAAGGTCTTCAGCTAGGATCAGAACGTTTCAGACAGGTGGGTTTGATCAGGATAGGAGCTCAACTCTGTGGGACAGTGGACCTCGAGGGCTATATAGAGACTTCATTTGGTTTAAACCTTATTTTGCAGCCATTAAAAAAAACAACAACAAAAAAAGTATTTTCTATATAGTATGAAAGTTTGTAGTACGAATGAAATTCGGACATTATCGTGACCTACAGCATGGCTTCACTGCCATTCACAAATCCTCTCCCTTGGCCTTATGGGACAGTAAAGTATACACTTTCCTGCATGTCAGAATCTCCTCAGAGGTAGTCATTTTCGCCTACTGTTTTATGAATACTATGAATTCATACATGCTACTCTTTTCACATTCATTTTTACCTACTGTATATAGTAGGCATATTCGAACGCAGGGCCTGAATTTTGTGTGTACATAGGTAAACATCTTTGTTCACTGTACAAAGATTCTTTTGTTTATTCTTCTCTGTTAATGTATTATCTGCCAGAGAAAAACAAATGAGCCAGCGCTCAGAATTAATGAAAGTCATCAAGAAAAATAGCTTAAATACCTCAAATTTATTGGAAAACGATCAGCAAATGAGTCCATGTTCTTGTGCCAAATATATTCTTCCTTCAGGCTAATAAAAGAACTAAACATGGGATTTCTTGAAAATAAAATTCATTCAATTATGATCAAATTTTAATCATTTATTTACTCTGTTAACTGGCATAACCATGGTGTATTATCAACAAAAAAAAAAGTGTGCATGCTTTTATCCATTTTTGTTACAAAGGTTGTTGTGGCTAGTTATGTGTCAGATGTGTTGATATGATTGTGTGTGTGTGTGCGTGTGTGTGTGTGTGTGTGTGTGGTTGCTAGAGCATTTCTAGATGGATACTACTGGTGGCTGCTAAGTCAAGTAGCCCATATGGTTTGTTCAAACTCCTGACCCCAAGAAGTTATAGATGTGTTATCAAACATGACTAATAATGTTTATGTGAAGTAGGGGACAAGTTAGCAAAGTTTTCATTCAAAGCTCTTTGGTTCCTCCTTGTGGTGCAAAGTGGTGCACAATCCTTTGTTTAGGGAAAAAAACAAACAAAAAAAAACAAACAAAAAAAACTTTTGACAGTTTAGCATTTTTAGCCATAGTTTGTTTATAGTATATTATTTTTATTTTGTAACGCAACAATTATTTTAGATTATGTGGTCCATTGTTCTAATTCTGATTTACTGGTCCTATTTCTGTCACTTATCCTCAAGGGGGCAGAATGTGGATGGGGAAATGGATTGTGTGTGTCTGGTTAGGTTTACCCTGTATATACAGTGACACCTTGTGGAGGCTTGCTTAGGTCTGAGGGACAAAGTCAGGGTGGTTCAGTTTTATCATAGCCTATACAAACGTATTTGTGTGTTGCACTGTATGGACAACTTCTCCACATTTGTTGGTCTTAGCTGGTCTCCCAGTCTGGTCGGTTGATCTGCTGGTTTTAGAGAAGGTTTGGCTGCTTGTCAGCTGGTCAGGCTTGGAGATCAGCTTATACCAGCTAACACCAGAAAACCACCATTGACCATACATGCTCAATATGTGTGTGTAATTGCTTAGTATAACTGACATGGTTTTCACTAGGCTGTTAAATGAGATGCAATAAATAAATAGATAAAAATTAAGAGCACAGATCGTATCAAACTCTCTCATAGGTGACACAAACCTCCTAGCATGGGGACTGATTTCATGTGTTTTTCTTAATACAGTATAATATTCCACCTGACACAGTCAACAGTAGCATCTCCTGGTGATGATTTGTGCTTGAATTATATCCAGTTATGATAACTGACTTCCACAACCATTGATCTAGACTTCCTAAAGTGCATTAGTGCTATACACACAAACTTCAGAATGTAAATGCTGAGAATTAAAGTGGTTGATGTGCAGTACATTGTTTTCTTAGTGGTATTTGAGTTATTCAAAACTCTTTTTCAGAAAATGCAAAAAATAAATAAATAATAATAATAATAATAATAAAGTATTGCATTGTTTCACTAAAGATGTCATATGAGGTAAAGAAGGACATTAAGCATTACATCTAAACAGCCATATAATATCAGACAAGTTGCTGTATTATAAACAGTGATTTCTGCTGTGTATGTTTTTGCAGATGTTAACAATGTGTTAAAGGGGTCCTTGATTATGATTTAACTTTTTTTAACTTTAGTTAGTGTGTAATGTTGCTGTTTGAGCATAAACAACATCTGCAAAGTTACGACGCTCAAAGTTCAATGCAAAGAGAGATATTTTCTTTTAAAGAATTCACTGTTTAAGGACTACAACAAATGGCTGGTAGGGACTACAACGAGCTTTCTCCCGGGTTAGTGACATCACTAACCCTAAAATTTACATAAACCCCGCCCCAAAAAACATGCAACAAAGGGGGTGAGGCCATGTTGGGCTGCTTTAGAGAAGAGGAAGAGTTGTTGTAGTAAAGTGTTGTTGTCATGCCATCATTTTACGCCGGACTGCTTCACAAACGAGGGTCAATTCAATGCTGGATTTGCACAACAGATTAACATGACGGCACATGCTAGTGGATGAGTTGAATCAACTCCACAGCAACTACATAAATTTATCCACTAACCATTCAGAAACGTCCAGCTTCATTCTAAAAGTTGTAACTTCTTCCTGAGTCTCTCCATCAGTGTCGACTCCGGTTTGAACAATGTAAGGCTGAACACCGTTACTGACAATCCTCATTTTGTCTGCGTGAGATTCTCCAGCTTTGTTGTTGTTGAGCAACCGAAGCGCGAGCTGTTAAAGCTCCGCCCTCTTCTGGAAAGGGGGCCGGGAGCAGCGGCTCATTTGCATTTAAAGGGACACACACAAAAACGGCGTATTTTTGCTCACATAAATAGGGGCAAATTTGACAAGCTATAATAAATGATCTGTGGGGTATTTTGAGCTGAAACTTCACAGACACATTCTGGGGACACCAGAGACTTATATTACATCTTGTAAAAAGGGGCATAATATGTCCCCTTTAACCTAACAAGTTCTTTTACTGACATGGTAACAAAAGAGAAAAAAGAGAGAGAGAGAAAAAAAAAAATGTCCTATTACATTATTGACGGTGTTGCTAATACACAATGGCAAAGCTCCTTTTGCACCAAGACTGGAAGGAAACAAAGTAATTTACTTATCAACTAATGTGCTCAAAATTTTCAGAAATGTCAAAAAAATGTTACGCTCAGTCTGAGATTGGAACTATGATGTGAGCTCATTAATTCTAATGGGCTTTGCAGCCATTCCTTCTTTACAGAATCAGTTCCACTTGGTCAGCACTGCCTTGTGAAAGCGAACACCAGTCATGAAATACATTACATTACTCACATAATCTCTCAGCTTTCATTCAGGCTTTGTGAATAGCCCACAGTTCGCTGTTCTTAGAGCAGACACACTGGATTCCCACAGGCTGGCAGTGGGTGGATTCAGGCCTGCTGGCTGACTGGAAAGGTAATGTGTAGTCTGTTTCTCACACCCAGGTCTATTTCATGCATTCAGATGTACCCAGCTGAGCAGTGTTGTTTTGGCTAGAGAAAGATGTGTAAATTCAACTTGCTCATTCACAGTTTACCCTGAGAAAACCAAAGCTTGTTTTTAAAAAACAGTTTTACA